>LPNX010665168.1:214981-423638 GCA_001517045.1 Pseudotsuga menziesii | reverse complement strand
CGAGGTCGTCCCATCCTTTCCCAAGTATCCCGGGTCATTATATTGACCTGAGACCCAAAATCAAGCACCACTTGTCGGACATGGAACCCTTCAATTTCCAAGTCGACAAGAGGGTCGACATCGTTTTTATCTTTTTGATTTAAACTATAGATGTTCTTCGTTTGTTTCTCAAAGTTAGTGCTTTTGATTTGATGCAATAAATCGATGAACTGACTGACAGATTTATCTGTTTGGATGAGATGGGTTAGATGCTGGGTCGAGTCGTGTCGACTGTGACTAAGGTCTTCGTGCTGTGCAAGTTTTGAAAATAGGTTTGTGGCTTCCTGATATGTGTGTTGTTCCTTGCAAGGGTCAGGGTATGTGTTTATGTGTGTGATCTTACTAATCTGAGGATTGTCAGGCCCGATTTTAGTGCCTTGTTGAGTGACGATGTGCAAATTCTTAGTGGTTATGACATCATTCTTCTGGACACAAGACAAGACATTAACATTCTTTTTATTACTAATTTTTTCCAACATTGTAGGGCAATCCTCCAAGGAGTGATCACCTACCCCACAATGTGTACAAAATTTTAGATCAGTCCTGTCTTTGTACGGACAGTCGGCGCATCTGTGCCCTTCTTTGTAACAAATAAAGCATTGAGGAGGTCGACGACTTCGTATTTCTCGACTTCCCACGAATCGACCTGTTCATCCAAACCCTGGTCGTCGATTGTCATTCCGACGGTCGTGGCGTCGGCCATCATTTCGTTGCCCATTCTGGTTATTATTATTGTTCTGCTCTGTGTTCTGTGCTACAGCATTAGTCTGGTAGACGGCCTGGTAGTTTTGTCTATTTTTGAGGTTGAGATGACAGTCGGCCGTGTTGTGATTTGCAGTTTCGCATATAGCACACCAGGAGGCTTTGCCATTCTTCATATTGGAAGGACAGTCGGCGGTGGAATGGTCTCCTCGTTCCTGGCAGATGTCACAAAACGCTTTTGTCTGTCCAAAACGGACATCTTGTCGACTGAATTGCTGTCGACAGTTATCCTTTGTATGCCCGGCTGTTGAACAGCTAGTACACCAGATGTCTTGGGTCTTAAGTGTGAGCTCTTTCAAGGACTTCTGCATATTCTCCAGCTGTTCTTCCAAGCGGTGGTCGGTCGGGCAGGCAGGTATGTCTTCATCCATCTCGACCTGCTAAGCTTTTGTCAACGCATCCTCGTACGACTTGAAGGTCTCCAGACTGATGTGTCAGTGAATTTTCTGTGAAAGCCCTGCAAGGAACCATTGAATGAGTAATTGTTCATCGATGACATAGTCCAACTGACTCAATAGATCCTTCCATATTTTATCATAATCGCGGACTGTTTCTCCTGGCTTCTGTTGGGTCGTCTTCAGCTTCTTGGCTGCCAGGTGTTTAGCATCGGGAGTCTTGAAGAAGGAGAGGAATTGCGTCTTTATCTCTGATTTTGTTGCGCTAGGTTTCCTTTCAGTAAATGTCATATACCATGTGAGAGCTCTTTTCCGAAGGGCTCCTGTGAACTGGGCTATCTATCGGTCTTCTTCTGTTACTTTATTAGCCTCCCATATCGACTCGCAGACAAACCAGTGTCGTCTGGGGTCTTCGTCACCCTCATAAAGGGGAATCTGAGCAGATCCATGACCCATGTTGGAGTCACTGTCGCTACTCTCTGATGATGTCGGAGGAGGAGGTGGAGGAGGGGGTGGGGGAGGTGGTGTTGTAAGGGGTGGGTTTGTTGAGTCGGACGAATCTGTCGGGGTGACGATGGGGTTTTGGTCGACGGAACTTATGCTTCCTTCGGGTGTCGACTCGCTTTTGTCGAATAGTGGATTGGTGATAATTTGTCTTCGTAAGGACCCACTGTCACTTGGTGTGCTCAGGTCTGACTCTTGTGTATCTTCGGAAGATGTATGTGGCAGGGGGGGTGCTCCTTCATGTGTCGGCAGGAGCAAGTGGATACTACGAAAGGAAGGTGCCGTTTGAAAGGTCACCCAATTACCTTCGATCGGTCGATGTATGACGAGATGTCGCCCCGGGTATGGTTCATCACCTAGTCAGCTCCAGAGTGTGATGTCGCCAGCTCTTATTCGAAGGTCATCTTCAATAATAGTTTGTATTCTGGTACACGGATTTACTGTGGAAAGGGTTACTCCTTCGTCGGGAACAATTAGTTGGATAGCTTCTGGCTGCTCTATCCACATTTCATCATCTTCAGGGGACGCCGCTTCTTCTTCTTCGCCTTCTGTGCGTCGGTCATGACCCGACTCTGGCGGTACTTCATCATGGTCGGTCTCCCTAGGGTTTTGTTGCAACTCTGCGGCCCGTTCTCGTCTGGCTTCCCTCTTCTTCTGTCTTTCATCCCTTTCGATTCTCTTAATGTCTGACATACTGTAGTACAATACTATGCCTTCAGTTCCTCTTCGGTCGATTCTGCATTACTGGCGACACGACTCTGGTCGACTAGGATCCACTATGCTCTAGGTCTGACACACGACCAGCTACCCCCCCATGGCCTACCCGACGCTTTTTTAGAAAGCTCGGATAGTGTCTACTTACTCAGGAATTATTCCCACTCCCTTTCAGCAATGAATTTTTCCCACTTCTTCTGCTTCTCCGCCCAATTAGTGTTTGAGGGTGGGTCTAGTAAGAGAGGTCGAGGTTCAACAATGTGCCCGGCCCCTTTCTCTATTAAAAACTTGAACAGTAAAGATGGCAAGGAACACAAGAATTGATCAGTAAATTCTGTGAAAAATTTCTGTCGGACAGTTTCCACAGAAGTCCTGTCTTCGACTGCTTGTTCCTCGCAGAAGTCGTCGGCTATCTTTTCGAACCACTCCGAGAGATTCGTACGTCCTCCTTGGATCAGTTTCTGGAGTAACTGTGCTTCTTTAGTCTTGTCCGGCTTTCTCATCCAAAAGTTGCTTCAGTAGGTGGGGCACGGATTCGACAAATTTTTCGTGAGTTTCAGTGAAAAATCGGGCTTTGGCTTCTGCGACTGTCAATCTGTTCCTTCTCGTGTAATTTTGTAGATAGTTAGCAAGTTTTCGCTCCCACCAGTCCTTGATCTCCTGCTCTGGTATCGTATGTGAGCATATATTCTAGTTATGTACTACCGGCAACGGAACCAATGTTGTAATCCTACATATCACACAAAGTTACCAATAATACATACAAAAATATACACAGATGCAAGAGACAAGAACTGATATCATGAACAGATTATATTATTCTCAATAGATCATACAAAGCCAAGAACTGAACTGTGTTCTTGTGTGGCTCAACAGCCTAATATACAGGTTACAAACAGTTACAATCATAACTACCTGTCGGTTCACCGAACCGACACGACTATTAGTTAACAGACTAACTACCGTGTTTACTCAGCCGACCGACGTAGTCGGTCTCTCGACTTAGTTGGCTGATCGACTAAGTCGGTCTTCGTTCAAGTCGACTTATGTCGACTTGCTCCTTCTACACAATGCGGAAACTAAAACAATGCTCAAAACAAACTAAGTGAGGAAAAGAGGGAAAACTCAGTGGGAAAAACCCCCCCTCAAGCTGAACACTGAAAGTAGTATGATCACCCTTATGGAATCACCCCCAATAGTGAATGGAGGTAAGTGAACTTCTTTTCTAAAAATATGTTGGTGAATATTTCTGCAATCTACTCATCAGTCAGGTAGTATTGCAGAATGATGGTCCTGTCATGCACTAGGTCCTTGATATAGTGCATGTGGATCTCTACATCCTTGGTCCTCTCACTGGTAACTGGATATTTGGATATCTTAATAGCAGTTTGATTGTCACAAAATAGGACAATGGACAAATTACTACCAATATCAAACTCTGAAAGAATGCCTTGCAACCAAACTGCTTGGATGGAAGCATTCACCACTCCTCGATACTCGGCCTCTGCTGAAGATAATGCTATGGAAGCCTGATTTTTGCTAGACCATAAAATGGGGCCACCACCAAACATCAATACATATCTAGAATTAGACTTCTAATCAATATAATCACCCTCCCAATCCGAATCTATGTATCCAACCAGCTCTAGCTCAGAGTCTACAACATAGTGAATGTCGTAGGTCTTGGTTCCCTGAATATACTGGAGGATCTTTTTAGCTGCATTCCAATGAATATCATGAAGCTATTGCATGTATCTTGATACATAATTCATGTCATAATATATATCAGGCTTAGAATGTGTCAAGTACAACAAGCTACCAATCAATTGTCGATAGATAGTGTAGTCCATGGGAGGTGTGCTTTTTCCTTCTTCAAGGCTGATCCCTGAAAGGAAATGGAATGGTGCAGGACTACATTCAGTCATGTAAAACTTGAATAACAAATCTGATATGTATTTTTACTGAGTGACCATTATCCCATCAGAATTTTGCTCAATTTTGAGCCCCAAAAATTGTTTTTGGAGCCCCAAATCCCTCATTTCAAAGGCATTGTGGAGAGCAGTTTTGATGGTTGAAATGCAAGCAACTTTGATACTTGTGATCATTAATTCATAAACATATAAAACAATAATAATAAAATTACCATTATACATATGTATATACACATTTGGATCTGATCTACACCTTTGGAAGTTTTGCGAGAGAAGGCATCCATCTTGGAATACCACTATCTTGGGGCCTGTTTTAACCCATATAGTGACTTCTTTAGCTTGCAAAACCAAATATGGATCAGTGATGCAGCCCTCAGGATGCTTCATGAATATTTCCATTCAAAAAGGATGACTTAACATCTATATTATGCACTTCCCAGTGCTTAGATGCCAAAATTTCCAAAACTAGGAAGATGGAGTCCATTTTTGCAACCGATGCAAAGGTCTCATGGTAGTCCACACCTTGGACCTGAGAGAAAATTTTTTACACTGGACTTTCCTTATATTTTTAGCTACTTCAATAAATATAAACCTTGTTCTGAAACACCCACTTGCATTGAACCAATTTTATTCCCGGAGGAAGAGAAACAAGATCCCGAGTACTGTTTTTCTAAAGAGAATTCATCTCTTCATCCATGGAAACTTACCATCTAGGATATTTCTGAGCATGGTATTAGGATTTTGGGTCCACAATAATCATCAAATAAAAAAAATTTGAAATCAAATTATCATGACAAGAGAGCACAATACCTTCTCTTTGGAAATCAGATCGGGTTCTCCTTGGATCATCCGAATTTCCAATGTTATCTCCTGCGGAGGAGAGTGTATGTCGGGCCCATGTGGGAAGATGATTTTGTACTTCAGGTTCTGATTCAGAATCTGAATTTTGTTTCACACTGATATATTAATTTAGAGGATCCAAATCATGTTCATCATCCAAATATTCAGTAGAATAGGAAGGAAATTCAGCAGTTTTCTCCTTCACTAGTTCCACCTCTTGAAGAGGCTCATCGAACTTGACACTTCTCTTGATGATGATATATTTTGTTTTGATATATATAAGATTGAAACCTTTTGATTCATAAACATACCCAATAAATATACATTCTATGATTTGCGGTTGCAAATCTCTTCTTTTATCAAGTGGAATTCGGGCCCATGCAATGGACCCAAACACCCACAGGTTCGACACATCTGGCTTGTGTCTGAAGTATGCATCGAAAGGGGTATTAACTTTCATGGATGAGTGTGGAAATATATTCTGAATGTATGCTGAAGCATGCATGGCTTCAGCCCACAAATTTTCAGCCAATTTCTTTGATTCCAACATACAGGTGCTTATCTCCTTGAGAGACCGATTCTTCCTTTCTGCTACACCGTTCTGCTAGGGAGTGTAGGGAATTGAATGTTGGACCTGAATACCACTTTGGGAGAATATGTGTAGAAACTCATTAATGAAATAATCCCCACCATTATCAGATCTCAAGATCTTTATCTTAATCCCAGAGGCATTTTTTATCAACGCCTTCAGTTCAGAGAATTTTTCACATACTTCAGACTTCTTTTTGAGAAAGAAGACCCATGTGTACCTTGAAAAATCATCAATAAAAGTCAGAATATACCTTGATCCATTCATGTATGTGTCAGGAATTAGGCCACTGATATCAGAATGTATCAGCCCTAATATTTATGTGTCTTGGTTTGCCCTCCCCCGATTGTACTTGTGCTCAGGGTGTTTTCCAACCACACAACCCTTGCAAATTCTAGTAGTTGCCTTGATGACCGGGAGGCCTTCAACCATGGATTTTTTTTGTAATTGTTGCAAATATTTGAAATTTATATGGCCAAAACTTTCATGCCACAACCTACTAACTTCATTTCCATGAGTTAGCAGAGTGGTGGGATTTGCATCCGCGACAAAGTGGGAGAACTCATAGGCTTTTGCATGATGGTTCACAAGGCCTTTAGCAACGAGTTTCCTGGATGCAAGTTCCATTATATCAACATCATTTCAGCTGAAATATACTCTCTTAGGAACTCCTATATGTGTCATCTGATAGACACTAAAGAGATTTGATGCCAGAGATGGTACATACAAAACGTCTGAAAAATAGCCATTCTCAAGATCAACCGTACCTCGTCCTTCTGAAATGATGGTGGAGTCATCTCCCATGTGGATGAGGATGTATTTTCTAGTATCCAAGGATGAAAAGGAGTCTCTTTCATCCATCATGTGGTTTGAAGCTCCAGAATCAATCATGAGTGCTTTGGACTTCAAAGTGCTTTCCATGAGGGCATGACATTTTTCATGCTGTGGTTCCCGATCTTGCTGATCTCTCCTCTGAAATATTTCTGGAATATTGATGTGATTTCTCTTAAGGAGAGAGGTAGCTTCATCAAGCTTCTTCTTCATCCAGGCATGTTCAGGTTGGAAGCCCTTCCCATAGTATGAACACTTGACTTTTTCCTTTCCATGACGCCCTTTCCCTTTGTTCTTCTTTGAGCTGGAAGACTCATCATGCTTTGGTTTTCAACTTTAGGCTTAGGAGCTTCAAATTTAGTTTTAGGGTTCTTCTACTGCTTTCCTTTACCCTTCAGATCTTTAGGCCCTAATACATGGAGGGCTTGATCACGGGAGGATTGGATGATCCCCATGTGGACAAGCTTATCATGTTCACTTGTTAGGGACTCAATGAAGGCATTGAGTGTAGGCATCTTCCATCTAGGGGTTGTGAGCTTCCACGCATATAATGTAGAGACAAAAAATGAATAATCAGCTCCAAGTTTTGAGAGTATGGTAAGGATGAGCTGATCATTCTCCTTCTCCGCTTTGCACTGCTTCAACAATAAGACAATGTCCTTGACCTTTGTGAAAAAATCATTCAAGGTCTTGAAATTGGAAGGCTGGAGAGACATCAATTCATTATTAAGCTGGTAAACTCTCAAATCATCCTTATTTCCATACAGGGCTTCCAATTTGTTCCAAATTTCCTTTGGAGTCTTCAATCCCGAAAGATGGAAAAGAAGATCCTAGGAAATAGAGAGGCACAAGAATCTGAATGCTTCATCCTTCTTGTTCAAGAATCTAGACCTTTCTATTACAGAACCGGGCTCTTCTTCAATGTCCATGGTGACCCTATAGAGTCCTCTAGAGCGTAGCTGGATCTCCATGTCTCATTTCCATGAGTGGAAATTGAACGGAATTAAAATATCTACGGAAGAAGCCATCTGAATCTACTGGAGCAAATGCTTTCACCTGTCAAAAACCTGAAAATCACAACAAAAAGGGCAATGTAAGGTCGGATAGCCTACACATTTTAGAATTTCATCACACCCAACATAGTCAATCAAGCAAGCTTGATCAGCAAGTTCTTTATTTGGGGTATTAAGTGGTAAGCCTTGGCTTCTGGTGCAATGCTGGATTTTTGAGCTATTGCTCAATTTTCATGCAAGATCTGTCAAAAACCTTGTTTTTGAGAGATCTGAGCTTCGTCCCGCCATGAGCTCTGATACCATATTAATCTGTCACAGTAATATAGGGACTAAACACAAGTCTCATCAAATATTAATAACAATTAGGCATGAAAATGGTGTAATAGTGCTACAAAATGAGTAGGCGCTCTGTATATTCACATAAACAATGAGTAATAGAATACAATGATCATGTTGCAAGCATGAATGACAAAGCAATTCGAATTCACAAGGAGGTCATTTGAATTGAATGAGTGAGTCTAGCTTAATTGAATGTAAGCCACAGTCAACACTCAAGTTAACCACTGATCAAAACCCTAATTGACTCAGCTGAGCCCTAACTAAAGTCAGAGTGCAATAAATGACTTAGTCTAACTGAAATTAGGTTAGACACATGTCACAACAATCCAACCATCAAGTGGTAGTGCATCAATGACTCCAATGAACCCCGATGAGGTTAACTAAAGTGTAATTGAACATCAGAAGTGGTTGGAGGCGCCTCTGTTGACTCCATTTCATTAAATAATAAATTTAATGAAGGAGGGCACCTTCACTACTCTGTTTAACTGATTGTAACCATCAGTTAGCAATATGGGGTATTAATGACACTCAGATCACCCCTGGAGTGCTCTAGTTAACCTCCCCGAATGTAGGAGAAGGCTAAGTTAGCCTCCTTGACTGAATGTAGGCATGGGTGTGATCTAGGTGATGTCATCTAGTGCTCCTCTGATGTCAATTAAGTCAATAATACTTAGGATAGTGGTTTAACTAGGCCAAATTGACCAAATTGAGTGTGTATGGTGGTAAATGTCTCCAACAAGCCTTATAAGCTTTCAGGTTCCCTTTGTTTTTTTGTCTCTCTTGCATTAGTACTATCTCATCAAAAGAAAAAATAGTGTAGTTTTAAGTTAGATATATCTATGTTTAAAAGAAAAATAAAAAAATAGATTGCATATGCATGTAGAGTGCTTGTTGTTTTTCTTTTAGGAAAAGAGACTCTTACCCATCTGATTGCTTTCAAAAAGAAAAATGAATTTGGAATGTGTTGCTTGTCTTTGGATTTGATTTGTTCAAAGTAGTTGTTTGGGAATTTTTTGTTTTCAAAATGAAAATAAAATACTCTCTCTTCCTCCCGTAAGTAGGCATACCTTGAACGGTAAAGTGAAATATTTGCATCTACATATCTGCATGGTTTTACTTTTTCTGTCAAAATTCCATGCATTCACCTAACCGTCCACTTTAAAATTAACGGTATTTATAGGATTAAAATTTACATAGAAATTTGAGTGATAGGCTAGAGACGTGTTCGGGCGGCGTTAAGCGTAGGAGTTGTCGTTACTCGTCTGCACTACATCTCGAGACTCGTGCGGTTCTTCCACATACCATCGATATATCGAACGGCCTTTCACATACACTTGAGGTATATAGAAAGGTACTTCACGTACTCAATTGTATATAGGAAGGCCCCTTGTGAACGGTTGTGCATTAGACAACATTACTACCGATTTGAGCTCCCACTTACCTTGCTATATCGGGATACCCCACTAGGATACCTTATCTATCTGAGAAAATCCCTTTGGCCATCTTGCTTGGACCCATACACCAAAAACAACATTCAAGGAGATTACTACACACGTACCCTTATGGTATATCATGACTGGCACCTTATTGACAATCCTGGTGAGATACCGGACTATATGAACTCCTCCTGTCATTTAAGTTTTCCTGTTTGTCCTACAACTTGAGTAGGGGAATTTTTGGTGTGTTTTTTCTAGTTTTTGAAACTGTAGGTTAGATAGGAACTATACAAACTAGCTGAATTAATATAGTTAAGAAGAGTATGGGGCTTGCCACCTATTTTTACTCCTGTTTCAAGAGAAGATCCTATGGAAGCTATCGACCAAGGAGCTACTACCAACTCCCATGCGGGAGAAAATGTGGTTGCAGAAAGCAGAGATCCATATCCTTTGCATGGTCCTCCCTTAGCTCAACAACCTTCTAGGGGTAATATTTTGTTCCATTCTGCCATATAAATCCATGTTGACGATATTACCCGTCCAGATTATGGTCCCAATGCTCTGTTTTGGGATACCTCTATGGGACTTGCCATTGCTTCATTTGGCACCCGTCCAACCTCTTCTAAAGAAATTTCACCAAATGAAGAAGCACATATACAATACCAGGAAGCTATTCTCCATGTAAGAGAACTTCAGAAGAAAATAGATAACATATTGGGTAACCTCACTCAATAGTTTTTCATCGTAATACGGACCCTTGGTCTATGGGATATCACTCACTTGCTAATTCTATGAAACCCATTGAACCTATTCTAGATCACATTGTGACTCTACATAACCCAGGTCAAACTACCAACCCCACCACCTCCCATATTATGTACGTTCCAAATCCTCCCGGGTCTTCTATACCTGGGGAACAACATTCAATTCCTGTGTCATTAATACCTTCTAGTGTCGAGGGGTGACCCCCAGCATGACCTACGTTACATGTCATTGGAGTTGTAGCTAGTCATGGATATAACTCTAGTATAGAACAATATGCAGTCTATGTCCCTCCTACCCATACGGATGTGGTTAACCCTCCATCCAGTTTAGGTCAGCCCTTGGGGGCACAACCTGTAACCAATCAAACCTCTTGGGGGTATGGTTACATAGCAAATCAAGTACCTATAGGAAATATCAATTACAAACCCACCCCTACAGGAATTCCTTGTGATGGAATTCCATATCCTAGTAATACTTTCACTCCATGGCGGCAACCTAACTGGTCCTACATGCCAGCTATGGGAGGGATACCTTTACATACTGCCGGGGTTGTCGGAGGACCACCTTATGGAGGTCCTCCCTCTGGGTTCTTAATGGTCTTGTAGGGCCTAACATCTTTCCTCCTTATGGTCCTAATAGTCCTGGTGGTCCTGGGGGGCCTGGTCATCGTCCTCCTAATGGTCTTGTAGCTTCAAATGGCCTTCCTCCTAGTGGTTCCGGAGGCTCCAGAGGTTTACCTCCCAGGGGTCCTGGAGGGTCTGGTGGTCCTCCTCCTTGTGGTCCAAGTGGTCTTGGTGGTCCCAACAGTCCTAGTGGTCTCGAAGGCCATGTTGGTCCTCCTCTTGGAGGCTTGGGCGGTCCTAACGGCCCTAATCCTGGAAATCAACCCCTTGCAGGTGGATCTTTCGGCAGTTCTTCATCACAATAGCAATTTCAACAACCTATATATCAGTCTACTTATGGTCCTAATGGTACTTATATGCCATATCAATAATACCAGTATGTACAACCGAATCACTAGTTACCTTTCCTAGCAACTCTAGACTTTCCTGATTTGTCCAAGTTGATTAATGATCCCATTTGACATAACCCCTCGTGGCCTCCTATTCTGGTAAAGTAACCATCGAACATGCCAAAATTCAATGCGAAGTAGGGAGATGATCGAAAAAACCATGTCATGACATTCCATTTGTGGTGTTCTTCGAACTCCCTAATGGATGATTCAGTTAGTTTGAGACTCTTCCAACGAACTTTAATCGGTATCGCCATGAAATGGTACATTGAACTTTCGCAACATTCATTTGTGGATTTTGGTTCTTTGGAAATTGTCTTTATTACACACTTTCAGCTTCCTATCTGTTATGAAATGGGTACCAATCTATTAACTTCTCTATGTTATAACACCTCCACCCACATATCAGATCATATCCATAAGTGGAGAAGGTGGAGAAGACTTATTAAGGCTCCTATCTCAGATCAATTGTTAGCTGATTGGTTTACTAAATATTTGTTGCCTCCAATCATCTGAGATGTGGCTATGGGCGGTGTCATTACCAAAGAGAAAGCCATTAGTTGATCCTAGTATCTGGACTTGGTATATTCCCAGTCCAAAACATTGTATGACTTGATCCCTCAAGCTCCTCGCCCAAGCACCGACCCTGTGAAGCTACCAACAGAAACCCCTGTTGATGGGATTGTTGGTTCAGTCCAGTCCCTACCAACAAAAAAACCTACCAAGCAACCCCAAAATTCCACTCCTACTCCTTCAACTTCGAATGTTTTCATCGAGCTAAATTCCATTCAGAGCACACAAACGCCCAGCAACAATAAAAAGAAAGGTAAAGCCAAAAACAAAAAACCTGGAAACCCGCAAGAGAATCCAAAACCAACCATCAACGAGAATGATAAAGGGAAAAGAAAGGTGGAATATCCATGTTTGCTATGCAGAGGTGAACACTTCATGAAAGAGTGTCCTCATCATGAAGAAATCACTCAATTTCTAAAAACTAATCCCACACCAGCAGTTCTCATGGATCATTTTCCCTCTTAACAATAGTTTGATAGACCACATGTATAATTAGGGAAATTCTAGTTCTTCAAAGGAAATTCGCATGATGTCCTTGGACACTATTAATTTGCAAACTCGAAGTTAGAGTTATGACAAACCCATAGGAAATAAAGAAGACAATTCTTCTTCAAGAAAATCTCCCTCTACTGGTTCTCCTGAATCCTCGTCTACTGGTCCCCTAACCATCGAGAAACCTAATCTCGACATGGTTTTGTGCCCACCCAAGAGTACTCTTAGGAAGGATGTTTTTAATCCTAATGCCCGAGCTGGCCAATTTTATAATGTAGTTGAAGATCTTGCTCAGGCACCATGTGCAATGTCTACCTTGGAAGTACTCCAAAGTTGTCAAATACAACGCAAAAACTTGTTAACCGTGTTACGAGATTTAGACCAAGATAACACTAATTTGATTCATTTTAATGTCGATAACTATAAGTATAAAGTACCTCACAAACTCGCTTTCCAAATCATAGCAAAAGTAGTTGGAAAGAAGGTCTTTAGAACTGTTTTAGACGAAGGAGCTTCAACTTTGGTTTTGTCCCTGTCTTGTTGGAAAGCTATTGGCTCTCTTGAGCATGTAACATCACCATCAACTTTGAAAGCCTTTGATGGACAAGGTTTCCATCCCCATGGTCTCATATCACCCCTCTCAGTTGAGCTTGGGGGAAAAACCATTTCCCTTCAAGTGGAAGTAGTAGATGTCTCGTTAGACTACAACCTCCTATTAGGAAGAAATTGGTTTTATGCCATGACCGCTGTCACTTTGATTGTATTTCGAACCGTCAAATTTCCGCATATAGGGAGGATTGTAACCATTGACCAGCTCAATTTCTGTTTGTCAGATGTTACCACCCCTATGGCTAATAACATCCCTATGTTAGTATAGTCCTCTCCTCCTTACTAGTTGATTGGGGTAGGCATGCTAAAGGATTCTTCCCTTATGGGGATGTTTCCGTCAAACACTCCTAACACAGACACGACGACGATAAATATGATTTCTTCATTTGATTATGATCCAAAGGGGAAAAAAAAACCTTGGATTCACCTCGTTGAGTCAGCATGAAGCAATGTACAATTTTATCCAAACCCTTTCTGATGACCACACTAATGACCTTCATCTGGTGGCTTCGGACCCTTACCACCTTCCCTACTGGTTAGAACCCTCTCTTCCTACTCTGGATTATCTCTCCTAGACTTTTCCTTCTGATGAGTCCATTATGGAGATCATGAGTATGAATGAACCTATATGGGAGGATCATCACCATAGATCCTAGTTCCTCCCCAATACTAGTTCGGTAAACCATGATTTTTCATCCCTTTTCACTATTGATATTGTCAAAACACCTCAAACTCCTATATTGTTGTAGAACATGGATTCTGAAGGAAACCTATGCAACATTACTCAAACAAATACAATTGACATATCAACCAAGCCTAGAACCCTTGAGCATGTTAATGTTGGGTAGAACTATTTAGCAGAAGAATCTGAAGCATATAGAGCACTTTTCAAAGAATTATGAGATGTCTTTTCCTAGTCCTATGAAGAAATGTTGGGGATAGACCCATCCATTTGGTTCATGAAATAAAAACCTATCCCACTATAAAACCCGTCAAGAAAAAAATAAGACAAGTCCATCCACGAAAAGCCATAGCTATTGAAGCTTAAATAGAAAAACTTCTAAAAGAAGGGTTTATTTATCCTGTACCCCTGACGTAATTGGTATTGAACGTCGTCCCTATCAATAAAAAGCAGGGCACCATTAGAGTCTGCATCGATTTCTTAGATTTGAACAAAGCTTGTCCCAAAGACAACTTTCCCACTCCACATATCGACCAGATTATTGACAGCTGTGCCAGAAGTATCATATTCTCGTTTATGGATGGATTTTCAAGTTATAATCATATTGATATTTTACCCATAGATCAGCATAAGACATGATTTGTTTTCCCATGGGGAACCTTTGCATACAGGAAGTTACCATTCGGCCTGAAAAACAATGGAGCCACTTTCCAGTGTGCTATGTCCTATGTGTTCCACAATATAAAAAATATTGTAGAATCGTACCTTGACGACCTCCCAGCTCATTCACAGTGACAGGAGGACCACCCTGGTCATATTAGAGACATTTTCCTGAGACGTCGTCATTATAACATACGACTCAATCCTCATAAATTTGTTTTTTGCATTGAGACGGGATGCCTATTAGGTTTTGTGGTTTCTAAGGATGGTGTTAACACCATTTTTAATAGTCTATTTATGAGCCTGACAGAGGTTTGAAGAGGGTACCATTTCTTTAAAGCCTTGTGTGAACACCATTCAGGTTGGTAGAAGCTCTTGGTCCATGATTTAGAATCGTCAGAAGATGAAGAAGAGAAACGATAGGTCGTGGTTTTGGTCCAAGGACGGTCAAAGTTTGGCTTTCGCAGAGTCCATTAAATCAAGCAAACAAATGAAAGGATGAGATCAAAGCAAGGCCCAATCAATAGCCCAAAACAGTTTCATTGAGAAAACATGCTCGATGGAAGGAGCCTTTCCAAATCACGAAAAGGTTAAAGGTCAGAAACATTCGACGATAGAGATGAGATCAGAAGAATATCTACGGTCTCAGTCAATTTCGAAAAAATGGACTTGTGTGGGTAAAAATAAAATTTCAAATCATGAAAGGTGGTCCCAGCCCCGAAGATCAATGGTCACGATAAAGAAGGGAGGAGATCTACGGTTATGGTTTTTTTCGCAATGCAAAATAGCAAGGTTGAAGACCAAGAATTCACATTGTGAAAAGCAGTAAGGCCCACTCGGATTGATGGCTACATGAAGGGTTCGATCGCGATCGATGATTAAGAGCAATCCTTGGTATAAAACTTCTCATTGAATCCAGAAAGAAATTTGGCGGCAGAAAGGATGGAACATGGATGGTGGGCGTATAATATTCCTCAAATCAGACGGCTGAGAAGACTTCCAAGGTACAGACTTCACATCCAGCATGGAGATGACAGAAAAGGAGACGTTCACATGTGTAATTTGCCTCCTTGCAGATTGGCTGATTCCCCAATGGCCTTTGTGGCATGCACATAGGTGAAATCATCTCTGTGGCAAAGTCATGTTACATGGATTTTTGTGTGAGTTGGCCTACGGAATAAAGGAAAGTAACTGGCAAATACGCTAGTCACACAGGGCAAACCTACCACAGAGAAGGAGACCATACCATTTCCTACATCACAAGAGCGAGGAAATGTGGGAGTATCCACTTCATGAACTTTGCAGCATAGATCAATTGTACCATAAAATACTTCCCACAGCAAATGGTAACATCCCATGGCAAGTGAAACAACGTGACTAGATCTCCAGCAGGTAAAAGATCACTCTGCTCGTGCCCTCACACATACTGATACCAAAAACACTCGATGATAAAATGTGCAGGAATGTTTCCAGTCATTGAAAAGGGTCAGTCTCGAAGCCTTATATATACTTATTTCAGAGCAATATGAGTGAACTAACCCAAGTTTCTGAAGAGTTTGACTATGAAGATCTGGTTTGAGAAGCTTATCCATCTGGGGCTGTTGATGGTTGGTGAGAATTTTTCACACTCACCCACCACCTTGGTATTGCATGACAAGAATGACACTAGCTATCGGGGCCCAGACGTGATACCTACACCTCCAACAATGCGGGTCCTGGACACTTACTCCCCGTAAGTGTTGTTTCAGGAACCCCTGATACCATCGTTGCCACCAAAGCCTCTGCAGAAGAAGACAATCCTTGAATGCTCCCTGTATAAGCATTTGTTCAGATGGGAGCATTAGGGTTCTAAATCCCACATAGCCTTGTTTGTGAAGTCCACTTTCCAAGGGTGATGGGGTTGGTGTAGATATGCTGCACCTTATTTCCCGTGGGAGAGCCCACCCTTCTGGAGATGAGAAGCACAATAGTGACAAGCCACTTATCTAACTTTCCTTAGCTAAGAGCACTGCGGCACTTCTTCCAAAAACCATGGCTAACAATGTTATCCATAGAGGAATGAGGTGGCAGATGAGGTTGAGCAGGGGAAAAATGCAAACTACCCTACCAGTGTGTGCCCATGCAGAAAGTTGCATTTGAAACACGGCGGGAACACACACTTCGGACAGAGAAGGAGGCATCATACACATAACGACCAAGCACATCAAGCTTTCACTCATGATGAATGCACTGTAGCTCCATAATATTTGTAAAACGTGGCGATAGTCCCATTCTTTATACTATTAATACATGATTGTGACTAGAAACAGTCTGTAGGTTTGTTTCAGAGAATATTCTCAGCACTAGAATAGTATAAAAACACTCCTGATAGAGGGAGAAAAAAGAGGTTGGAAAGTTGGGAAAACCTTCAAAGGCCAAGGCTCTCCATTGTAAATAAGATCTGTTGCCTGTGTTATGAATAAAATTGCAGAGGAAGAGTTGTTTCTTAAGATAGATATTCATGTGTCATTGCTTCTTTCAATATGTATTTTCTTTACGTGAAATGTATATCCTGTTTCCATTCTAGTTTGTTGATTTCTTTCATGTTTGTAACTTAGTGTATAACAGTTTGGAATTCATACTTGCTATGCTCCACTTGTTGTTTCAGACATTTATCAAGTTTCTTATAAAGTTGTGCAGAATGCATCTTGATAGTGCTCCACGCGATGGGTTGTTCTCTCTCTTCCTCTAACCACCCGCTAAATATCTCCTGATTGAGAGATCGATGGCTATCTTTCCTTTGTCTGCAACCCCACGCCATTATTTTCCTCTCACAAATGTTCCCTACTCAGGTTTTTGATTCCATTGCCAATGATCTCTTGCCCTGATATTCCCACCTACATCTCATGTCACTCCACTTTGTCCCATTCCAAGAGTCCGGTCTCCTGACCATCCTTGAGCGAATATCTTACACAAAGTAAAAAGATGAAGAAAATTAAGAGATCCCTTTTCTTACTATGCAAGGTCAGAGGTGCAGTCTAAAGTAGTTCTACTATTACCTAGGAGCAGGGATTTCCCTCAACCTTGGGTCTAAAATCCCGGTGCTAACAAACTGGTGCCATTGCCAGGCATGAAATTGAAGATCCTACTTGGGAAAAATGACATGGTTTTAGATTTGATTGTTGATGGTGAACAATGATCAGACATCAAGAAGGTTGAGCACTTTTCACCTAGCGACTCCACTCTTGAAGGGTCTAGATTTTAGTGACTCGACTGGTGGTATGACCCAAAAATTGAATGATCAGAAAAAGTCAGGTAGGTTTTGTCCAAAATTGAACCCCTTATAAATCTTGAATAATGCATGGTGGAAGGTTAAGATTCTCAAGTCCATGTTTCTTCCAAGAATATTTGTCTTATCTTGTAAGTCTGTTCTTATCTTTCCCTAAATTTATCTGAACAGTCTTCTATGGTTCATTTCATTCTGAACAAAGCTATGAATATATTCCTGTTTATCCTTCTTTATGAACGGAAATCATTGCATCATCTTGTATAGCTGGTTTTGATCTAGATTTTTCTCCAGAGACCCCCAACGTCAAAGGTCACCCCTATGAAATGCATGAAACCCCAGTTGATAGCATAGCTATTGCACCTAACCTTGTCTCCCCCATTTCTCCAAGTTGGTACAAGCCGCTACAGCTGCCTCCCATCCTCCATGAGTTTCCCACAAAACATTACAAGTAACTACCCAAATTTGATGGAGAATCCAAAGTCTTCACTGCTAAGAAACATTTACAAGCCTTTGAACATTTCTCTAACCTTTTTGAAATAGAACATGATGATGTCTGCATGAGGGATTTCACCCAGTCATTGCAAGGAGATGCTAAAGAATGGTTCAAGCACTTGCAGCCTAAGTCCATCAACACTTGGGAAGATTTTTCTTGAACCTTCTTAAAGTTTTGGGGTAGGAGAAGGCCACTGGATCAAATACTTTCAGAGTTTTATTCTCTTAAGAGACATGAGGGTGAGACCTTATCTAGTTTTAATAGAAGTTTTGCTAGCTTTTATTATAACATGCCTAAGGAAGTACAACCTCTTGAGAACACTGCTAAGATCTATTATGTAACCACCTTTCCTCCTGAGCTATCCTTTCTTCTTTTGGAAATAAAATCAACCACTTTGAAGCATATGTTTATTGATTGTTTGGAGGTTGAGTAAAACCTTAAGATGTCCCAAAATTTGTTAGGTCGGGACAGTGGTGGTGAAATAAAATATGCATTAGAATTGGTTGGGCCCTACAAGCAGAATGAAAAATTCCCTGTTCATCTAAAGCTTTCTATTGGTATAAAGAAGGATGACCGACCCGATACAGGAGCATGTGGTCCTGCAGACCTTTTCTTTGAATATTGCGACCTGCGCTACCCCAGATCCGTACAAGACAATTTCAAGAAGGAATTCAGTGCACCTGTGTACGATGAATATGAGGAAGAATACCTGTAGGCTATACCTAAGAAGTTGGCCATTGAACCAGAAGTTGTTGATGGAGAGGACCTGGATGCTATGCGAAGTCGGGAGGTTAAAATAGAAAAGGTTGATAAGGACACTGAAGGTGATAACCTACCCTTGTGTTATGCTTCTTTTGAATTAATACAACACATGATTAGAGCCTTGAAGCAAAAGTAGAAAGAAGGAGAGATGGTGCAGTCCAGTGACTTGTATAGAAGAGAGGATAATAAAAAGAAGCATCCAGGAAGTTCCTCTCCAACTAATAATGCGTCAGGAATTTGTGATGAGAGGTTGAGTCATGGAGAAGGAGGCAACAGCCCTTAGATAAATACATTTTTTAATGTTCTACCTTCAGGAATATCGTCCCATACATGAGGAATATGCCTACTCGAGTCCGCTGGAAAGAAGAAGAACCTCCCTCCTAGGGAACATGAAACCCTCATTGCATAAATTTTAGGTGAAAAAGGGGATGTTTCATTGAAGAAAGATTATGGGGGCCCTCTTCTACAATCATCCAAGTATCGACCTGACAGACCACCAGAAGAAAGGAGTTTCGAATAGTTTTTTTATGAGCGGAGGACAGACTATGTTGGGGGTTTCCATGTTTTCTATGACCCCATAGCAAAGTACATGGAAGATCTGGGTAATGGTAATGACTGGTCACATCTCTGTGGTAAAGATCAGTCTATATTCTATGGCTTTCTTCCGTTATCTATTTCTTTTATGTCCATCAAGCACAAAAAAGGAACAACACTATTAGGCAAGTTGCTTGATTGGCTTCATTGGAAGTCTGATTTCACTTAGTCGGGCTTATGAACTAAATTAGGTAGAGTAGGTAGGAACCAATAAAATCAGAAATCATCGAGCATTTCCTTCATTTCTATTGTATTTTGTTTTCATTTTCAATTGCAAGCATAGGTTTTTTAGTCCAGAGCATGGTTTGCAAAAGTGGCATGAATTCGCTGTAGCAGTAGCTCAGAGTAGAATGGAGGTTTCAAAGAAAGATTGAAGATAACCTAATGGATTTGGCACTTGGTCTACGGGGTTTATTTGCTACCTCATTGGGAGGATAGAATCCCTCATGGATCCGGTTGTTAACACTTCATTTTTTAATAGTCTATTTATGAGCCTGACAAAAGATCAAAGAGGGTACCATTTCTTTAAAGCCTTGTGTGAACACCATTAAGGTTGGTAGAATCTCCTGCTCCACAATTTAGAATCATCGGAAGATGAAGAAGAGCAACGATAGGTTGTGGTTTTGGCCCAAGTACTGTCAAATTTTAGCTTTCACGGAGTCCGTTAAAGCAAGAAAACAAATGAAAGGATGAGATCAAAGCAAGGCCGGATCAATGGCCTAAGACAGTTTCATTGAGAAAACATGCTCGACGGAAGGAGCCTTTCCAAATTGCAAAAAGGTTAAAGGTTAGAAACATTTGACGATAGAGATGAGATCAGAAGAATATCTATGGTCTCAGTCAATTTTGCAAAATTGACATGTACGAGTAAAACTGCAATTTCAAATCGTGAAAGGTGGTCTTGGCCCTGAAGATGAATGGTCATGATAAAGAAGGGATGAGATCTATGGTTATGGTTTATTTCGCAATGCAAATTAAAAAGGTTTAAGACCAATATTTCGCGTTGCAAAAAGTAGTAGGGCCCACTTGGATCGACGGCTCCATGAATGGGTCGATCATGATCGATGATTGAGAGCAAGCCTTGGTCTAAAACTACTCGTTGAATCCAAAAATAAATTTGGCGGTAGAAAGGATAGAACATTGACAGTGGGTGTAAAATATTCCTCAAATCATATGGCTGAGAAGAATTCCAAGGTACAAACTTCACACCTAGTGTGGAGATGACAACACAAGAGACGTTCATATGTGTAATTTGCCTCCTTGTAGATTTGTTGATTCCTTGACGCCATTTGTGGCATGCACATAGGTGAAATCATCCTTGTGGCATAGTCATGTTACACTACTTTTGTGTGAGTTGTCCTACGAAAGGAAGGAAAGTAACTGGCAAATCCACTACTCACATGGGGCAAAGCCACCACAGAGAAGGATACCATACCATTTCCTACATCACAAGAGTGAGGAAATGTGGGAGCATCCACTTCATGAAATTTGCAGCAGGGATCAATTGTACCAGAAAATACTTCCCACAGCAAATGATAAGGTGCCACGGTAAGTGAAAAAACGTGACTAGATCTCCAGTAGGTAAAAGATCACTCTGCTCGTGCCCTCACACATGTTGATACAAAAAACATTCAATGACAGAATGTGCGAGAATGTTTCCTAGTCATTAAAAAGGGTCAATCTCGAAGCCTTATATATACTTCTTTCGGAGCAATAGGAGTGAACTAACCCAAGTTTCTGCCTCTTCACGAATCTGCAAAGGCCTAAAGAGTTTGACGATGAAGATCTGGTTTGAGAAGCTTATCCATCTGTGGGTGCTGATGGTTGGTGAGAAGTTTTCACACTCACCTGGTACCTTGGTATTGTATGCCAATAATGACAGTAGCCATTGGGGCCCAAACGTGATGCCTACACCTCCAACGACGCGGGGCCTGGACACTTACTCCCCATAAGTGTTGTTTCAGGATCCCCTGATACCATTGCTACCACCAAAGCCTCTGTCGAAGAAGACAGTTCTTGACTGCTCCCTATATCACCATTTGTTCAGAAGGGAGCATCAGGGTTCTAAACCCCACATAGCTGTTATTTGTGAAGTCCACTTTCCAAGGGTAATGGGGCTGGTGTAGATATGATCTACCTTATTACCCATGGGAGAGCCCACCCTTCTAGAGATGATAAGCACAATAATGACAAGCCACTTAAATATATTGCCTCAGTTGAGAGCAATGCATCAATTCTTCGAGAACCCACGGCTAACAATGTTACCCGGAGAGGAATGAGGTGGCGGATGAGGTTGAGCAAGGGAAAAATGCAAACTACCTTGCCAGTGTGTGCCCATGTGGAAAGCTGCATTTGAAACACAGTGGGAACACACACTTCGGATAGAGAAGGAGGCATCATACTCATAATAGCCAATCACATCAAGTTGTCACTTGGGCCGAATGCATTGTAGCTCCATAATATTTGTAAAACGTGGCGATAGTCCCACTCTTTATACTATTAATGCATGATTGTGACTAGAAATAGTCTATAGGTTTGTTTCGTAGAATAGTCTCAGCACTAGAATAGTATAAAATCACTCCCGATAGAGGGAGAAAAAAGAGGTTGGAAAGTTGGGAAAACCTTCAAGGGTTGAGGCTCTCTGTTGTAAATAAGATATGATTCCTGTGTTATGAATAAAATTGCAAAGGAAGATTTGTTTCTTAAGACAGTGATTCATGTGTCATTGCTTCTTTCAATATGTATTTTCTTTACGTGAAATGTATATCCTGTTTCCATTCCAGTTTGTTGATTCCTTTCATGCTTGTAACTTAATGTATAACAGTTCGGAATTCATACTTGCTATGCTCTGCTTGTTGTTTCAGACATTTATAAAGTTTCTTCTAAATTTGTGTGGAATTCATCTTGCTAGTGCTCATCGCAATGGGATGTTCTCTCTCGTCCTCTAACCACCCACTAAATATCTCCTCATTGATAGATTGACGACTATCTTCCCTCTGTCTGCAACCCCATGCCATTCTTTTCCTCTCACAAATGTTCCCTACTCAGGTTTTTGACTCCATTGCCAATGGTCCCTTACCCTGATAATCCCACCTGCATCTCACATCACTCTACTTCATCCCATTCCAGGAGTCCATTCTCCTAACCATCCTTGAGTGAATATCTTACGCGAAGTAAAGAGCTGAAGACAAGCAAGAGATCCCTCTCTGACTGTGCAAGGCCGGAGGTGCAGTCCAAAGCAGTTCTACTGTTACCTAGGAGCGGGCCTCTCCCTCAACCTTGTGGCTCAAATCCCAGTGCTAACAGATAGAATTTGGATAGATCCATTGAAAATTGCTGCTATTCTACCCCTACCAGCCCCAACCAACCTTCTAGAACTCTAAAGTTTGCAAGGGAAGGAAAACTTCCTCCGCCTTTTCGTGTGCATTTTTGCAGAGAAAACATAGGGTTATATGCATCCCCTTAAGAAAGACACTCCGTTATTTTGGGATGACCAATCCCAATGAGCCTTTGATAATCTCAAACATGCTCTGACTCACTCACCCGTGATACACCCCCTAGATTATTCAAAGGATTTTCTCTTATACATTGCTTCCTCCACTACTACCATCGCTATGGTTTTGGTGCAGGAGAATCCCGATGGTCAGGAACACATGATCTACTATGCTAGTAAGAATATTATGGATTCTAAAACTCGATACTCATTCCTAGAGAAATTAGCATTAGCCACGGTCATTGCTGTTCAGAAATTTCATCACTACATTTTTCTTTGCACAACCACCGTATTGGCAGACCAAAACCCTATGTATTACATACTGACTCGTCAGGTGCTCGAGGGAAAATATTCATGATGGATAGTCATCCTACAAGATTTTGATTTGGAATTTTCCAAAGCTAAGTCAAAGAAATCCTTGGTCTTTGCTGAGATAATGTGTGATCTTCCCTATGCTTCGACGGAATCTCAGCCCAGTGATTCATTCTCGGATGAATTCCCATTCTTGATAAGCACTACTAACCCATGGTATGGAGATTTGCTCAGTTATCTCCAGACACAAAGATTTCAACCCAATCTATCCCATGACGATCACTACCATACCCATCACCATGTAAAATACTACCTCATCTTGAATGACACTTTGTATAGATGTGGTATCAATTCTGTTCCCTGGAGATGCCTTACCCACGAGGAAGCTGAACAAGTTTTAAATGAATGCCACTCTGGATCATGTGGTGGTCATCTATCTGGGATGGCTACAACTCAGAAAATCCTTGACGCTGGCTATTTCTAGCCTTCAATAATTAAATATTGTCAGGAGGCTATTAAGAAATGACCACCCTATCAATGTTTCTATCCGAAAAAGTGCACCCACCCTGCTCCATTACACCCCGTCATTGTCGTTGGCCATTTTTCCAAATGGGGGATCGATTACATGCATTGTAATCCTACCTCAGCTGGGGGGCATGGTTACATCATTGTAGCCATTGATTATTTTACAAAATGGACTGAGCCTATGCCTACATATGTAGAGCATGGTAGGACAGTCGCTCTCTTCCTGTTCAATCATGTGATATCAAGATTTGGATTCCCGTAGTCCATAGTCACTGATCACGGATTACATTTTCATAATCAAATGATGGAGGAACTAAGTGCCAAGCTAGGTTTTCGTCATGAAAACTCAATGCCCTATTATCTGCAAGCTAATGGTCAAGTTGAGGCTATTAACAAAGTTTTGAAAATAATGTTGCATTAGATGGTTGGAGACCATAAATCCAACTAGCACCATATTCTTTTCTCTTCTCTTTGGGCTTACAGTACTTTGGTTAAAACAACTACTGGTTTCACACTCTTCTAGCTTGTCTATGGACTAGAAGCTGTCTTGCCTATTCAATGTCAAATTCCATCCTCAAAACTTGTCGTCAAACTTCTCGCAGACACTTCTATAGAGGAAGAAATATTTCTCTACTTGAACAACCTTAATGAAACTAGAAGAGATGCTGCGTTAGCTAATGAGGCACACAAGAAACGCATCAAGGCGTAGTATGAAAAATCTGTCCAGCCTCATGCGTTTAAAGAGGGTGACCTAGTTTTAACCTATGATCATAGATATGACAAACTATGGAAAGGGAAGTTTGAATCCATGTGGTATGGTCCTTTCATTATTTCCAAATCTCTAGAGAAAGGGGCCTATGAGCTCGTGGACTATGATGGAATCCCCTTAGGACAACCTCGCAATGGGTTGTACCTGAAGAGGTACTATGCCTAGATCTTTCTTGTGTAGTACCTTATATATATGCATATTACTTGAATTTTTAGTGTGCTTAAGTATTTTCAATATGGTTTTGATTTTAGTGTCCTTATATATTTATTCCATGTTTTGGTCATGCACAGAAGATGCCTTTCTATGACTTCGCTAATGGTGCTTACCACCACACCTTGAATCTTTCCTCAGCTACTTGGGTTCTCTATTCCTCATCTCATGATTTGGTCAGTTTAGGAGCAGTTTGTATTTTTCTCGCTACCAACAATATCATCGAGTATCGAGCAATCATAGGTCTCCTGACTAAAGCTACCTCCCAAGATGTTCATAACTTGGTAGTTTTGATGGACTCACAACTAGTGGTTTGTCATTTAAACCATGTCTATACCATTAGGAATGTCGTGCTTTTCTGTCTCTTCTAGAGGGTACATTTATTGGAGAGGTCATTTGAAGCTATTACCTATAGGCATATCCCTAGGGAATATTATGCAGTTGCTGACTCATTAACAAATTACATCCTAGAATGGCATATTTCCCATTCATGGCGTGAAAATCAAACATGGTTCACTATAAATAAACTGTAAAAGACACATAAAACTCATATAAATACATTTTCCATTTGAGACATATAAACACCAAAAGTAGAAGTCTGTATATATATATATATATATATATATATATATATAAACATGTTCTACAAAAAATAGGTCATGAGGCCTCATCTGAAGTGCTCAGGCTTTCAGGAAAAAAAATCATCATACGAAAATCCTGAAGCTATCTATCAGCTTCCAGTAATACATCATGTGGCCTATCATCTAGTGATGCTCATGGTAGCAAATGATGACCTGGGCTACTCGACGTAGTAGTCTACTGAAATGACCTTGTACTCCTACAGTGGGCCTGTGGTACCTCAATGGGAGGTCATTGATCCAGGCATCTTGGATCTCTAGGGTTAACCTCTTGAGGTTCCCCTCTAGACCCCCTATCACATCATCACCCTATGGTACAAAACGAGCTCCAACTCTCCTATCTAGTGGGGAGGATCCCCCAGGTCATGCTGCTCCGATGTCTGCATGAAAACATTTAAGTCTAGTTACTACACATAAAAAAATATAAAACATTAAAACATAAAAACACAATTGCCATTTTAGGGTTTTTTTTTCTTACCAATATCGCCCCACTATCCACCAGGTCAAAGTGGTAGATCAAGGTCACCACTGAAGTTAGTGCACGCGTATGCATAGTCCTCAACCATGCGGAGCTGGTCTCTTGGCCATTGGAGAAATGGGTCTCTGAACTTCACCTTTCCTCTACCTTCTCCTATGCGATCCATGATCTGGAACCACCTCAGGATGTGAGGGTCTCTCGCCCTCAACTCGGTGAATACCACCTAGGGTCTCAGCTGGGGGACCCGCTCAAAAAAGAAACATGCAATAATGGATCCAAACCTAAACTGCTTCAGCTCCCCCTGTCGACACTTGGTCAGCTGATCTTTGAAGACCGGTAATAGATCTTCTACCTAGTTGAATATTGTGGGCACCATAGCCTCTATAGCATAGAGCATATGTGCTCAAGATTCCTGGTGAACCCCTTGGCTCCCCGCCACTCTTTGCATGGTAAATAAAACTGTGCAAAGTGGGCCATCCACCACTGCCTTTATGGAAATTCTCTTCCCTGAAGTTCTGGTCCTAGGAATACAATGGAAATTTATTATCTCCTAGGTGGTGATGTCCCCTCCATGGGAACCAGTCAAAGATATGGGAGCACCCCATCTCGATAGGCTTGTCAGGAAGTAGATATCTTCTGCTTCAATTGTCAATACATGAGCACCCACCTCAACATATTGTTGCTCTGAATTCCACATACACAGAATATGCTCTAATAAGCGCTCATGTGACACCATGTTGGGTATGCAGAAAAACTTTAGAATACCATAGTCTCTCAATACGGCTATACAACCCATGTTTTGTTGGGCAAATGCATCATCATTGTCATGTTGCCTCTCTTTCCAAATAACCATTTTTTATCAATGGGAACCTGTAAAAAACCATCACAAGGTCAATTAGAAACACTATCAACCATTTAAATCATCAAAAATGAGCTAGTTTTCCTTGTACATATAACTTTATTTACCCACGGTCAGCACTGCCTGAGTCCCATTGAGGACAGGCGGTGGCACCACCTATGTGAAATGTTTTAGGCACGGTTCTAGAATGGTACCACTTATCCCGCAAGGGATAGGAGTAGTGCCCACATTCATGGTTTTAGGTCTCATTCAAATAGCCCGAAACACCCCCAAAAGTAAAAAATGAAAGCATAAAATGAAAGAGAAAGGTTCAATCTTTTACCTAGAACTAACGGTGCGTAAATCCGATGGTAGATGCTCCCAGAATCACCAACTGAAAATCATACCAAGAAACTTCTCCAAAGGCTCTTCACTATTGGTAAATGGTAAAAAAAATTGTTTTTTACTATTTACATAACTTTTGTAAGCATTCTAGGTTTTGGCATGTCATAGTTTTTAAAATCTATCAGTCATGATCCTTTAATGTCGTTCATTGGAGATTTTAATAGTTTTTTTAATTCATTGCAAGATAAGGACTGGTAGCAGTAAAAGTTTTGGGAGTTTGTTTTTGACTTTTTTGTACTACCGTAAAACGAAAAAAGTCTTTGAGCATTTATTGTGACACTTTGGTCATGCTCTCCAAACTTAGCATAAAAGGCCTGAGTCTATTTATTATTCTTTTTAGACTCGTAAAATCACTCATCATGAAACGAGACCTAGTGGAGTCTTCTTTAAACTCTTTTCGGGCTCCTTAAACATGAAAAGATTGTCGAGTGATCTTGTCTTCTTCATGCTCATTAAAACACTTGAATATTCCTTCATATAATGGTAGGTTATCACTTTTTCGGTTCAGATGAACTATTTACAAAAAAGGACCTTGTGGAGTCTTCTTCCATGGTCATTCAAACTCTCTATGTTGATGTAATTGTAACTTCGGAATTTATTCACTTGTATTTCTTATGTATTGTAACATGATGTTTATTACGGGATGTATTTGTAATGTACTTGAGTCATTTCATGCCCTGATTTTCCTATCATGAGTTTCTATAATGTAAACAAGTCATGTCAAGTCAATCTGGGTAATTCTCCTATTATCTAAGGGTTAAAGTCCCCACAGTTCCGAGGCACTAGGGTTGTTAGACTCACTTAGTGAAGTCGGCCCTAGTAGGGTTTAGTCAAGTCAGGAATTATTATAAATAGAGAGCTATCCTCTCTATTTATCACAAACTCACTCACACTCAGTTGTAGCACATAGCTGAGGAAGAAGAAGACACTTGGGCTAGGAAGAAAGAAGGTTACTGTTGTCGGGAGATCATCTTACTATTTTTGGGTTTTACTTTGGTGTTGATTCTATCTCTTAGGAAGTTGTGGGGTTTTCTCCATTTATGGTTTCCCCGAGGAAAAACACTGTATTCATTACCTCTTGTGTTTGATTGTTGTGCTTGTTATTCTCTTAGTTAATGATCCTAATGTAATGCTATCTTAATGTTAAAAATATAACATGGTATCAGAGCTAACCTGAGAAGAAGACACTGTTCAGCTGTAGGAACTAGGGATTCCTACTTTGTGGATCTCTCTCCATATTTTTTCAGCAAAAGAAGGTTGGAATAACGCTCCTCCCTAGGGTGGATATTTGTGTCGAATCAAAATCCAATTCTGAGGTTTTTCAGTTTTGGACCTCACACTGCTGCTGAAAATTAGGGCTTTTCACAGAAGTGGAATTTTCCAGTGAGCCTAGGCCTGGATTAATCTCCTCCTCAAAATCAAAGTTAGGGATCAAGATCAAATCATTTGGTTGGACAGAACTCCGAAAAAACAAAACCCTAATCTGCTCCTGAACCAGCACTGCAGAATTTCAAATCCAAATCTAAGATCCAACATATTTACCTGGTAAGATCTAAATATTTTGTATTTCCATTTGAGGTTCTCAGTTAAGATGTCTCATCATACCAAGCTTGATGAAAATATTGAGGGAGCTGATAACTTCCGAGCCTGGAAGTATAGGATCTCCCTGGTTCTGGAAGAAAATGAGTTGGACTCCTATATCAGTGAGGAGGTTCTAGTTCCAGAAGGAGATGAGGCTAAGGCCTTACATAAGAAGAATTTGGTTATGGAAAAGAGGATTATTGCTGATTCAATCAAGGATCACCTCATACCATAGGTGTCCTCCCTCAAGACACCTAAATCTATGTTTGATGCCCTAACCAAACTATTTGAAGGGAAGAACATCAATCAGAATATGACTCTAAGGAACCAGTTGAAGAATGTAAAGATCCAGAATGAGGAGACCATCCAGTCATACTTCACAAGGGTCTTCTAGATAAAAGAACAAATTGAAGTAGTAGATGAAGAAGTGGAGAATGCAGAAATTGTGATGACAACATTGAATGGTCTCCCTAGGTCATGGGATTCTTTCATCCAAGGAATCTATGCTATGAAGAAGTTATTCAAGTTCAGTAGACTGTGGGAAGAATGTTCACAAGAAGAAGCTCAAATAGCAGCTCGAGAAGGAAACATGGTAAGTGAAGATCAAGCTCTCATAGTACACTCCAAGAAAGGAAGAAGGGAAAAGCATCATCACCAAGGTATGCATTCTGATCAGAAAAATTCATCCAAACTCAGATGTTATACATGTGATGAAATATGACACTTTGCTAGAAATTGTCCCATGAATAAGAATGGATCCAAGAAGAAGAAGAAGAACTCCAAAATAATACATCATGCTCACACTGCTGAGGATGATGATCCTCCTAGAAAGAGAGTAAAACAAGAAAGTGAAGACTCTTCAAGTGAAGAAGAAATGTTTTGATCTCCGCTCTCATGGGAACTGTCACTCATGGAAGCAAAGATTGGATTATTGACAGTGGGGATTCCAAAAACATGACAGGTTTCAAGGAATATTTTGAGAAACTATCCGAACATAATTCACCCCATAAGGTGAAACTTGGGGATGACTACCAATATCCCATAAAAGGTAGTGGTGAATCCTCCTACAAACTAGACTCTAGAAAGTCTATGAAAATGAAGGATGTCTTGTTTGTACCAAGACTAAAGAAGACTCTTATCTCCATATCGGCACTGGATGAAAAAGGCATGAGGGTTGCATTTGTAGATGGCCAAGTCCTCATGTGGTTAAGAGGAAATACTATTGATAATGTAATAGTAATTGGATAACAAGAAGGAGGATTATACAAATTGAAGGGCCATCCAGAACAAGCTTTGGTCCATGACACAGTAGAGACAAATGAACTTTGGCACAAAGGGCTTGCACATGTGCACTATAGAGCACTACTACTTTAAAGAAAAGTTGTTGAAGGTCTTCCAGAAATTCAAGCAATACATGAAGGGGTTTGTAAAGGATGTGAGAAAGGAAAGAATACAAAGAAGACATTTACAAGTAGCAAAAGCAAGGTAAAAGGAATCTTGGAAATAATCCACTCCGATGTATGCAAAACATTGTCTTCAAGTTCACTAAGTGGGTATGTATACTATGTTTCTTTCATTGATGAATTTTCTAGGAAGGCATGGATTTACTTCATGAAGAACAAAGATGAAATTTTCAGCAAGTTCAAGGAATTCAAAGCCTTGATCGAAAACCACACAGAAAATAAGATCAATACCTTTCGATCAGATAATGGTGGAGAATTCAGATCAAATGAATTCAAGGACTTATGCAAATAATCATGGATTAAGAGGGAGTTATCCACTCCGTATAATCCACAACAAAATGGGGTTGCAGAGAGGAAGAATAGAACTATAATGGAAGCTGGAAGAGCAATTCTTCATGATCAAGATCTTCCCATGCATCTATGGGTAGAGGCTTCCAGAACAAGGTGTATGTACAGAACCGTACTCCACACAGAGTACTCAAGAACAAGACACCTAAAGAAGTCTTTTCTAGCAAGAAACTAGAAGTCATCCATCTTAGAATATTCGGCTGTCTAGTGTACATACACAATCCAAAAGAGAAGAGAACAAAATTAGATCCTTCAGGAAAGAAGGGAATATTTGTGGGATACTCTGAAATCTCCAAGGCTTACAAAATATATTTCCCAGGATTCAAGAAGATCGACATCAGCAAGGATGTAACATTTGACGAAGACTCAGCTTACAAGAAATCTAGAAAGAGACCTGTTGAATAACCTGAAGAAGCAGAAGCACCCAGAATTCATGATACAACCATGAACGAAGAAACTCAAGAAGGAGATCAAGAATTTGAAGAACCACAAGAACCTGTAGATCCACCTCAAGAGAATAATCCTCACAAGAGGAAACCTTCTTGGGTACAGGAATTTATCCAAGGTGTGGAAAGATATGGAGCTCTAGAAGAGAATCTCAAAGAAAGAAAGAGAATTTATCAATAAAAAACCTTCCAATTATGAAGAAGAAGCAAAACAGAAAGAATGGAAGGATGCTATGATCGAAGAGTATAAATCGATCATGAAGAATGATGTTTGGGATGTTGTCCCAAGACCAGAAGGGATGTTGGTTGTAACTTCCAAATGGATCTACAAGATCAAGCATGCTGCAGATGGTAGCATAGAGAAATATAAGGCAAGATTCGTGGCTCGTGGCTTCTCACAGAAAGAAGGAATAGATTATGAAGAAACTTTTGCACCTGTAGCTAGATACACTTCCATCAGATCAATACTTGCTCTGACTGCAATGATGAAATGGAAGATACACAAATGGATGTTAAGACTACTTTCTTGAATGGTGTAGTGGAAGAGGAAGTGTATGTAGAGAAGCCACTCAGTTTTGAGACACATGACAAGGAGTCTCATGTGTGCAGATTGAAGAAAGCCCTGTACGATTTGCAACAAGCACCCATGACATGGTACGACAGAATTGACAGCATTCTATCCAGTTTGGGATTTACCAAGAGTAAAGTAGATTCCAACCTTTACTACAAGGCTTAGGATGGAAACCCAATGATGCTCCTACTGTATGTAGATGATCTGCTTGTAACAGGTATGGATGGGTTGATTGCTAATATGAAGAGGAAGCTTGCTACTGAGTTAAAAATGAAGGACTTGGGTATGATGCACTATTTTGTAGGCATGGAGATGTGGAAGAATGCGGATGGAATCTCCCTTGGACAAGGGAAGTATGTAGTAGAGATCCTGAAGAGGTTCTAGATGATGGACTACAAGGCCATGACTACACCTATGGAATTGAACTTGAAGCTATTGAGTGATGCTTCACCTAAAGCGGTTGATGCCATGATGTATCATTAGATGATTGGGTCCTTGATGTACCTGACGAACATGAGACCAGACATTTGATTGTCTGTGAACACCTTGAGCCAGTTCCTAAAATATCTGATACATGTTCACTTGATTGCTGCAAAGCATATTCTAAGGTACCTGAGGGTTACAATTGATTATGGGCTCAAGTATGAGGCGAATCAGAAGATTAACCTGGAGGGTTATGTTGATTCAGATTGGGCAGACAGTGCCATCAATAGGAAGATCACTTCAGGGTATTGCTTCAGTATGGGATCAGGTGTGATATCTTGGTTTAGCAGGAAGAAATCCTGTGTGGAATTGAGTACAGCTAAAGCAGAGTATGTCGCAGCTTGTTTAGCTAGTTGTGAGGCAGTATGGTTGAGGAAGCTACTATCTGATTTATTTGATCTCTAGATGGATGCTACTTGTATACATTGTGACAACCAGAGTTGCATGATGTTGTCATAGAATCCAGTGTTCCATGACAAGTCAAAGCATATCCAAATCAAGTATCACTATATCAGGGATATGGTGCAGAGGGGAGTAGTGAAGCTCTAGTATGTTGCAACGGATGAACAAATAGCTGATTTGTTGACAAGGCCATTAGGGAAGGTGAAGTTTGATTACTTTAGGGATAATCTTGGTGTTCTCCAAATCGAGGTTCCTTCCAAGGGAAAATGATGAGACCTAGATCCATTCTGACATGGTGAGAGGATTGGTTCCTTCCATGGTTAGATGTAAGGGCTGAGCCGTTTTGTCATGGTGAGAGGATTGGTTCCTTCCATGTCAAGTGTGAGTGCTAAGCCATTGTTATGTGATTGTAGTATTGGCTCCTACATGATCAGAATTAAGTCTTGAATCCCATTCTTGGAATGGAGGCACCTGGTTAGTTACCAAGAAAGCTCAGTTTGGGACTGAGGGACATTCTGATGTGACTGTGGAAGTGGTTCCTACATGATCAGATGTGAGTGTAGATCCCTTCTGACATGTATGCTGGATTTGTTCCTCGCATGGGCTGATGTAAGTGCAGAGCCCTTTCGAACATGTATGTTGGATTGGTTCCTCGCATGGTCGAATGTAAGTGCAGATCCTTTTCGAACATGTATGTTGGATTCGTTCCTCACATGGTTAAATGTAAGTGCAGATCCTTTTTGAGATGTATGTTGGATTGGTTCCTCTCATGGTCAAATGCGAGTGCTGGGCCTTTCTGACAGGGTTGTGGAATGTGTTCCCACATGGTTAGATGTGAGTGCTGGGCGTGCCTTTCTGATATGATTATAGGATTGGTTCCTAAATGATCAGATATAAGTGTTGGGTGGTCCATTATGACTTAGGGTTAGATCTAAATGCTGAAGAAGACCTAAATGGAGGCTAGGCCTACAACCAGCATGAAAAAGGGCTGGCTCTGTAGAACTTCCTATGATTGGAAGAATCATGAGATAGCACCCGTGATGATCCAGTGATGATGATCTAGCAGTGATGATCCAGATCCAGTGATGATGCTCTAGAGATGATCCAAATCAAGTGATGATCCAAATCTAGTGATGATGATCCAGATTGAGTGATGATCCAGATCTAGTGATGATGATCCAGATCTAGTGATGATCTAGATCTAGTGATGATGATCCAGATCGAGTGATGATCCAGATCCAGATGAAGATGACTTGAAGATGAATATGACTTGAAGATAGAGATGAATTGAAGGTGAATATGACGAGGACTCGATGATGATCCAAATGATACAAAGAACAAGACTTGTGCTAATAAATTGTGTCGAGAGAATACCTTCCTAGTTAAGAGGGAGTGTTGATGTAATTATAACTTCAAAATGTATTCACTTCTATTTCTTATGTATTGTAACCCGATGTTTATTTTGGGATGTATTTGTAATGTACTTGAGTCAATTCATGCCCAGATTTTCCTATCGGGAGTTTCTATAATGTAAACAAGTCATGTCAAGTCAATGTGGGTAACCCTCCTATTGTCTAAGGGTTAAAGTCTGCGCAGTTTTGGGGCATTAGGGTTTTTAGACTCACTTAGTGAATTCATCCCTAGTAGGGTTTAGTCAAGTCAAGAATTAGTATAAATAGAGAGCTAGCCTCTCTATTTATCACACACTCACTCACACTCAGTTGTAGCACATAGCTGAGGAAGAAGAAGCCACTGGGGCTAGGAAGAAAGAAGGTTACTGCTGTCGGGAGATCATCTTACTGTTTTTGGGTTTTACTTTGGTGTTGATTCTATCTTTGAGGAAGTTGAAGGGTTTTCTCCATTTATGGTTTCCCTAAGGAAAAAAACTACGTTCATTGTCTCTTGTGTTTGATTGTTGTGCTTGTTATTCTCTCAGTTAAAGATCCTAATGTAATGCTAGCTTAATGTTGAAAATATAACACTCTAAACATGAATGATATCGAGTTAAATTGAATTGGACTTGTTAAATTAAACATTGAGAGACCCTCTTTTGGGAACAAACCCCTCCTCTCTCAGGTTCGTAAAACATATGAGTTTGGACATGTCTTCGGATGAGTTACAATGTGTGTTTGTTACCCTCTTTGAACTCATAAAAAAGAAAAGATGAACTCATCAACCATGATGGGGGAATTAAGAGAAGGGAATCATTTTGCAAATAAATGGTAGTTTGTCATTACCTTCGAACATGGTACTTGTCTGCATATCATTTCAGTCCATTGGGTATTCAGCTAATTTCCATGACGATCCACTTTCATGAGTCATGTCACTCCTTTGAGTCTTTCAAAATAATGCATTGTCCACCGTCGCACTGTGTTTGTTTGGCCTATTCATGCTACCAAGTCTTTTGTCATGCCACCTGATGTTCAAAGGGAAGTTGAAGAAGTTTACCTTTGCAGTCAAAAAAGTCTCTGTGTTAGTACTTTTGAGTCAATATTATGGTTACCTCATTCACATCATTCCAAAACTTTGTTCCGAGTTTCATGTCATCGATGTGGGATTCATCATGGCCCTCCTTCAACGAGACTATTTCTGTCGACATCATCTCATCATCCGAGAAATAGTCTTAGAAACAAGTTTATTACCTCGATATCTGTATGCCTCAATGTTAGATTCTCTCACTCTTGACATAGGTTCACATCATTGACCTTTAATCGATGGAATCGACTGGGTGTTTGACATCAAGACATCTATTCACACTCAGTGGATTGTACTAGGGTACCTTGGGAATCATTGACATTAATGGTGATCTCCCTCACACTTGTTAACGCTTCACATCATTGGCCGATAATCAAGTGGTTTCTACCATGTTCGACTTCAGAACATTGTAATCACATGGATAGAATCATACTTTGTCAAAAACGAGACAAATACCCTGGGTACTTATTTAGCATTCATTGCTTTCTCCAAGTTGCGATAGAGTTTTTTATGTCTAGCATGGATCCACATTTGTATGGTCTTGGCTATGGTCAAATTTGTGTCTGTATGACATAGATCTACGTTGTATGTTTGGTAGCTATGTCCAAGTTTGAGTCCTCTATCACATGGATCTACACTGTATTCTAGTAGCCATGGTTGTTTATTCCTTTCATGGATCCACCTTGTATTGGTCTACATCCATGAGTTGGTTACATTTATCTATGAGTCAAAAATATTGATGTATTGCAGATGCTTACTTGACGACACTCTCCGATCACGCTGACTCTTACCTTGAAGTGACAAATTTTTCTCTCAAAGCTCTCGCTTATCATATCCCTCCAAGCCTCATTCTTTGGGGGGCATTATGTTATACCTAAATCCTCTCACCAACATCTGATGGGATCCTTAACACCCTATGTTTTCCCTAAATCCCAAAATTGGAGTGGAAAACATGCTTTGGATGTCAATTCTACATGAAAAACCCTAGGACCACCCTTTGCCTTTAGTTGATGAGCAGTACCTTGTTTAGCACCGCCTGAATCATGTTATAGAAAAGTGGTGCCACTGCTTATATGCTTTGTTCTTGAAGAAATTATTACCCTTCACCGCTCTGTCATAAAGGAACATAAGCAGTGCCCTTGGTAAAAATGGAAAAAAGAGGATTCTTGAGGCTTCTAGAACATGAGCCTCGTGTCCTCCCTTATCCTTATCAATCTGGGTTAGTTGGAGTCGAGATCCCTCTTGGTAGGATCTTATGGCCACCTCACCCATGAATCTCTCAACAATACCTATCCATTTGAGTCTTATAAATACAAGTTCACATCCATGGTTGAGGAGGGGGAGAACTGAATGGTAATGTTATGCTATTGAATTGACTATCTAGTCCAATCCATTGAAGAGCACAAGAGATCAAGTTGGAGCTATCGAGGATGAGGTGTTTGTCTTGTGGAGGAGTTTGTCAACACTAAGGAAATGGTTGTAAGCTTCTTCATTGATTTCTTAATGCAAATCTGATTTCCATCCCACATATCTGTTGTATTGATCTCACATGTATATGTTACTGGATTCCTTAGTCAATAGTATGGATGTGTGAAAAATGTTCTGGTAGTTTTGATATTATTATTTGTTCGACATGTTCTACAGGTACACAGGTTTGTCATCAAAGCATTATTCCAAGTGTTTACAACATTTAGGGAAGGTCTTCATCCTTTTTCGTTCAATCATTTGTTCTGGATTTGAACCATTCATACCAGAGGAACAACTTATGTCCGCAAAAGGTGCAATATTCCTGACAATAAGAGCCCTCCTCATCAGAGGTAGAGAGCTGTATAATAATGACAAGCCACTCTGGAGGCTTAGCATCATCAAATGCATGGCCACCCTTTTTTCAGCCCCCATCTATAATAGTGTTACCAGGCGAGAGAGGAGTTGGAAAATGGCTAAGCACTAGAGCGCGAGTTTTCTTGTCAGCCTTTGAGCGCCATGGTTTGAAGAAGGAAAGTCGGTCAAAAGAAGTAGAAAGACACGTCAGGAGCAGTCTGAATTAGCAACAGACCACTAGTAAGTGATATGGCGATCATTTTCATACCAAGTTACCTGAATGAAGAAAACTATGCGATGTCAGTCCAATTACCATGCACGAAAATTCCATAATGTCTGTTAATATTTGTAAATCGTGGCAATAGTACCACATTCTAAAACTGTTAGTGTCTGATTGTGACTGAAAATAGTTTTTAGGTTTTGTTTCAGAGATTAGTCTTAGGTCTAAGGAAGTATAAATACACTATCGGTAAAGGGAGATAGGGGTTTGTGAAAATTTCAAGGGCCAAGGCTCTCCATTGTAATTTGTTTCTAGCTTTCTGTGATATGAATAAAATTGTAGAGGAAGGATAATTCTTCATGGTAGAGATTCCTACATCGTCTTTTATTTCAATATGTAACTTCCTTACATGAGTGTTTATCCTGTTTTCATTCCAGTTTGTTATTTTCTTTCATGTCTAAAATAATTGTTTAACAGTTTGGAATTCATACATACTTATGCTTCGTCTTTGTTTCAGACATTCATTAAATATTTATTCTAAAGTCACACAGAATTCATCTTGTAAATGCTCTACATGATGGGTTGTTTCCTCTCATCCACTAATCACCTGCTAAATATCTCTTGATTGAAGGATGGGAGGCCACCTTTCCTCTGTCTATAAATTTTCGCAATTCTTTACCTCTTGCAACACGTTCCAGACCATGACTATCGACTCCATTTCCCAACGGTCCTCCTCTCTGATCATCCCACCTACACCTTATAACAACATACATGTCCTATTCAGGAATCTGACCTCCTGACCATTCTCGATTAAATATCTTACGTGAGAAAATTTGATAAATGAACGAGAGATCCCTCCCTGACTTTGCTGGGACAGAAGCACAGTCTAAAGTGGTTCTGTTGTTTCCTGGGGTAGAGCCCTTCCTTTCAACCTTTGCGTTCAATCCTAGTGCTAATAGATTCATTCCTAGTTTCGTTGAAATCTTGATGAACATTACTAGTATGCTGAGAAAGGATCATGAAATAAAATGGATAGTGTAAGCTAAGAAATCCTTTAAAGATATAAAACAAGCCATTTCAGAAGCCCTTGTGCTAGTAAGTCTAGATTTTGAGAAAGAATTTTTAGTATTCTCATATGCTTCAGAGCATACTGTGGCAGCGGTCTTGTTGCAGAAAAATGACCAAGGTGAAGAACATCCAATAGCATTTTTCAGCAAGATATTAAGAGATGGAGAATTAAAATATGATATAATGGAAAAACAAGCTTATGCTTTGGTTAAGACCTTGAAGGATTTCAGAATTTATATTCTCCATTCACATATAATTGCATATGTTTCCAGTAGTGTGGTGAAGAGTATACTTACACAGCCATATCCAGAGGGGAGACAAGCTAAATGGATTGCAGTGCTTCTGGAGTATGACATAGAAATTAAGCCCAAAAAATTCATCAAAGGGAAAGGATTGGATAAAATGATGGTGGATTCCCATTGTGATTCTCTACAGCTAAATTTTTTAGCTAGCCAATCAAACCAGTTGGATATAGAAGTTCAGATGGGTCGTGATTTTTCTGTCTCTCTTTGCTATGCTGATATTGTTTATGTATTACAGAATTTACAGCCTCCTGTAGGGTTAAGAAAAACCAGAGCGAGGTCTATGAAACTGAATGCTATGAAATTTTGTATCATAGATCAATATATTTGTTGGAAAGACCCTGGTGTAAGACTGCTGAACTATCTTTTGGAGAATGAAACTCAACAGATAGAAAAAGAGTTCCATGAGGGAGATTATCAGGGGCACCATTCTTGGAAGGTAACTGCAAATAAAATTCTCAGAGCAGGATTTTATTGGCCTTCATTGTTTGTATATTTGTATAAAGAAACCACCAAATTCCACCAGTGCCATATTTTTGAAGGAAAAAGCAAGCTAGTTTCACTTCCCCTCAACCCTATATCAGTAGAAGCACCTTTCCAGCGGTGTGGTTGGATTTCATTGGGGAGATAAATCCCAAATCCTCATGATAACATAAGTGGATTTTAACTGCTACTAATTATTTTACAAAGTGGAATGAATTGATGCCCACTAGAAGAGATACAAAATAAGTGATAATGGATTTCGTGGAAAATAATATTTTGGAAAGATTTGGTTGTCCTAAAATAATTGTGACCAATAATGCACCTGCTTTTAAGTCCAAAAAGATTATTAATTTCTACCACAAGTATCACATAGGCCTGAATCATTTCACTGCTTATTACCCACAGGGTAACAGACTAGCGAATTCCTATAACAAGAGTCTGGTGAGGAATATTAAGAAGTTGTTGGAGGAAAACAAAAGAGCCTGGAATACTAAGTTGAAATATGCCTTGTGGGATGACAGGATCAGCACAAAGAGGGCTATTGGTATGTCACCTTTTCAATTGGTGTATGGAGATGAGGTAATTTTTTCAACATTCCTAGGACTCCCAGTTATGAAATTGTTGACAGAATAATAAAGGAGGATGTTTTTCAGGTTGATGACCTACTGTTAAAATGGGATGCCCCACATGAAGAGAAAGGAAAACATGGAAAATTTGATCACGTATGGGTAGGCCCATACCTCATTGCGGCACTCAGGGGTAACAATGCCTTCATTTTGTAGTATCAAGATAGGTCACAGTATGAAGGAGGCCCAATGAATGGGATATTTCTGAAGCATTACCTGGATTAAGGGGACAAAGTTCCATGTATTATAGTGTAAATATTTATACTTTTTTAGTCAATGCAAATGGTGAATTGGAATATTTGAGGCTCACAGAGAAGGCCCTAAGATCGGAAGAGGTGACCATTTTTCAGTTCTGTTTTCTTTCAGATAAATAATAATAAAAAGGAGGAGGTTGTTAATGGATTCAAAAGCTAGTCTACAGGGTTCTTATCTACCTTGCTGGGAGGATAGCATCCATTGTGGAGCCAGTTGTTACCACCATATTTAAAATTTTGGATTATATAATGTTTTAGGGGAAGATACCTTATCAGAAAATGTTGGGAAGGCACCCTTAGAGTTAATAGGAGTTCTAAATGCATTTGTGGAGGAGCATTCTATCTTTGGAATGAGTAGCTATAGGAATAAGGTAAAGAGAGGCATAAATCAACGGCTTCAATTCAAAAGGATAAAGATCAATGGTGAAAGGGAATTTTGCGGGTCAGAGATGTCAGGAAAAATAAGGTCGCTGTGTTTGCAAAGCGTGTTAAATGGGATCCATAATGGAAGTTTGATACTAATCTAAGGATAGATCAACAATGCCGGAGCATTCCTCATAGCTGAAATGCTCGGCCGCAGAAGCTTTTCCAAATTGTGAAATAAGCTAAAGGGGGAAAGAATCAGAGGGCTGAGATGAAAACAAAGATAGATATATGATCATGGTGCATTTCGTGATCTGAACTAGCATGGAAGGGGTCACTATTTCGATCCACAAAAAGTTGTAGAGCCCACCTTGATCAACGGTTCCAAACAGAGGGTGATCTTAATCGACAAAGAAGAAACATTCTGCAATCGAGAGTTTCAGACTTGATTAAGGAAGGAAGAGTTGGTGGAATGTTAAAACTCTCAGGTGTGGACGGTCCTAATGAAGGTAATTTGGAGATCGACAGTGGAGGTCAATTTTCTCAAATTAAGCTACACATCCTGGTAGTATGGAAAATTCGACACAAATACCTTGTATATCAAAGGCTCAGATCACAAAGAGAAAGGATCTACGATGTTGATTGTATGGAGAAGCATAGAGATTATGTGTTATAGAAAATTATAAATAGGTCTACGTGGAATTGGAAAGGATTGTCTTTTCCTGAACCTCTAGATTGACAAATGTCCCGACTGATACAGACTGCTAGCGCCGACAAATCAGAAAACTATGGTAAGGAAACAAGGTAGGAACCCTAATACTCCCTCATTGCTGTTGAAAATGGAAAAAGTAGGAGAAATAGAAGTGGTATATGTAGGGGATAATGAAAAATCAAGGGTTATAGGTCGGAGGGAAGAAGAAATTATAGTGGATGAGAATGATGAGATCTTTGATACCAGTCTATTGGGAGAAACAATTGAAATTGCTAAGGGTAAATTGGAAGTCCTTAAGGACCATGGTAGCTATACCTGTGGTATTTTGAAATACTTTTTTCATTTTTTCTCTGTTAACAAGACCTCCCATCGCCCTGAGTTTGTTGAGGGGTGTTAATACAATTATTTTTCCATCGAAGAAGTCATCATGAATAGGTCCAAGTCCAAAATCCTCTACTCTATCTAGGCTCATGTCATCCATGAAACCCTCCACGTCCCAAACAAATTTGTCCACACATCCCAAAAATACCGAGAAGAGAGTATTGTACAGTTATTCTGAGAGTCTACTGTAGAAAATAGAGATGCTTTCCTGAAGTATTTTTTGAAACCTAATGCCGAAGTTATCAGTCTATCTTACCCCACCGACCTAAATCAATTTAAAGAAGAAACCTAGTGGTGCGTGACCCTATCTAGTCAATTCCTAGGTCTAGATACTAATGGTTATATCACAGAGTCATTGTTAAGTCTACTGTTTTTTTTGAGTACCTGTCTTATCGAACCTAAACTTCCAAGACAATCCTTTCAATCCTGTTGTCTTAAATTTCATGAATTTATAGCTAAGAACATTCATCCTCAGTTAGCTAATTTCCATGATACCAAAGTGTTCAAATTCTAATCCTTTTTGTTAAGAATGTTCTTATCTTATAACGAAGATGATTTATAGGTGCTTGAGCTAGAGATCACTTATGACATGACCAAGGGCTAGTATAAATTCATGAACTTATTTATGGAAAAAATATATAACCTTTTCTTCCAAGAAAGGTTTTCGAGGGTATTTCCTGAGATGAGGCAAATACTTCAGCTATCTCCTAGTAAGATGATAGGAGACAGGTTCCTGGAAGAATTTGGAACAGTCATAAGCCTATATGGTTTTGTGCATCTGCGTTATGCCCTGCCAGCCTTTTTGACTACCTAGGTTTTCTCCTTGGAATTAATCAGGCAAAGACTCGATGTTGAAGAAGAATACTTTTTGAACACTAATAAGGGCTCAAGCATTTCTTTGCCCTGGGAGGTAGGCGCATACACGGTCAAAAGCAGGGCTACTCTGCAATTGGTTGGTAACTTACTCAAAGGCATGGGATTCTCTCTGGAATAAGCTATAAAATACGAACCCTATCAAGTAATTTCCAAAAGTATAAAATCTCACAAGAGTAAGCCTTTTGAGCACACTGAAATAACTAGGCTTAGAGAAGCAGCCAAATGGGATGATTTCCCTAACTCTAACACAATGGATACCAGCATAGGACGAGCCTCTGTCTCACCCCTACCAGGGGATAATTCTCCCCAAGTGGGCTTGTCGAAAGCAGTTGATGGCTGGGAATGTTTCATCATTGGTCAGTTATTTAGGAAGCTCAATAAAAAGAGGACCTTCAGAACCCATGGAAACCGATGAGGTAGATACTGCAAGCATGCCCAAAAAGTAGAAAATTGAACACGAATAGTAGTTGGTATAGGTTAAGAGAAGCAGTATGAGGGAAAAATGAAGAAGAAAAATGTGAAAGACAAAAATAAACAAGAAGAGCCTAAAACAGCCAAGTTAGAGATCCAAGAGTATGTGTTTGATGTACGGACTCAAAACAGGCATGCCTCTAAAGAATATTAGCTAGACTCTTACATAGAAAGGGCTAATAGAACTTTTAATAAGACAGTGAAGCTGTATGATGAAGAAGTACAGTTTTCCTACCCAAATGTGGCATTGAATACTGTGAGGGATCATGCTACAGACACCCTCAGCATGGCCTTGACAGTAGGAAACAATGTGTCAGAGGTTAATGTGAACCTCAAAAAGGTTCCCACTACTGATATAATACATCTTAACAGGGAGACCAATGACATATTGAATACTAGATTATTGAAGGCCACATTACAGACGTCCAAGCTAGATTTGAGCAAAGAAAAAACTCAAGAACTCTTGAGGAAGGTGAGAGTTGAAAACAAGGCCCTTAATCTCCAAATTAACAATTTGCAGAATGAAGCAGTATAGATAGATGGATAAGAAGATAAGGGAGCCTTAGCCCAAATATTACTAGATGAGAAAGAAAAGGAGATCCAGGTATTTAAAAAAAAATTGAAAATCCCTTCCACCAAACTCATTCAGGAAACTGATTTGGCTGAATTTGAGAAAGAGAAAAAAACATTAAACACTCAGCCTACAGATTTCAATTCTAAGATGTTGAAGCTCGAGGAGAAAGAAAATCAATGGGAAGTGGATTCCAAGCTTCTAAAGGAGAGCAAAAAATAATTAAAGGCTAAGCTGGAAGCAAAGGAAAAATGCATAGAGGCTAAAATTCAATCAGTAAATGTAGCTGTAGAGGTAGATACCGGTTCTCTTTCTAAATCAATGTCACAAATAGGCCTAAAAGATACCAAGCTTACAAAGTTGAAACAACAGATCAAGGAGTTAGTGGAGGAAAAAGAAAAAGAGGAACAAGGGAATAAAGAGATAGATAAGAAATGTCAAGAATTGACACAACAAAATTCCAAATTATGCAAGAAGGTGGTCGGTAATATGGCCTTACAAGGTGCCAGACATTTGATTTGGGACCAAATCATTGCAGAAGCCAACAATTTCATACCTTTCTTATATTTAATCTCGAGTCGGGAGAATGCTTTGAAAGAAGCCAAGAAAAAGGTTTCTATAGTACAGGGATAAGTGAATAAAAGATTAGTAGAGGTGGCTAAAACTGCTATTGAATTTATAAGCTCCTTGTCAGATGATCTAGTCAACAAGTATGGTATCCAAAACAGAGTTGCTATTATTTCTGGGGCTAGAAAAGTGATTGCTAAACATAGGATGTTGGACACTATACTGGCCAAAATTGACATTATAGACCACTAAGTCAGGGAGGTGATTAAGTTGTTTAAGCCACTGGTAGACAAAGTCCCTTTCTTCTGGGAAGAAAAGGGACCTTTGTTGTCTCAGAATGATTATTTGGAGCAATTGGTTAGTTGTAGATTAGAGAAAAACAAGTTTCAAGACATGCATCAATCCTTTCTAGGCACGACAGTCATTGATAAATTGGTTGGGGAATTTGAATTACTGTTGGATTTTAAAGCCTCCTGTTCCTCAGTACCTGACATCTCATACACAGAAATTATGGAGCTCAAGGTACAAGAGCATGACATGGTTGTTGCGACATTGCCTAGTCCTAATCAATTGAAGTCAATTCAACAACATGGTTTGAGCAAGTTTAGGACACAACCATAAAGACAACATGGATGAAAATGCAAGACTTCTTCCCCATGACATGCACATTTGGAAATTCGCCTCTGCAAGACTTTGTACAACTACCACCAACCCAAAAATACAAAAAGGGATTTTATGCATATTTTCTTCCAGTAGTCCGCATTCTATTTTTCTATTTATGTAAATCATCACAGATATGCCACATTCGAGTTTGTTGGGAGAGGTTCTTTGGTTTGTAATAGATTTTTTCTCTGATGTTGGTTTTGGAGGTCCGAAACACTATAAATGTACCTCTTGAGGGAGGAGAAAGGGCTGGAACCAACGTAATTTTTGCATTTTATGCTTTTAAGAACCTTTAAATAAATTTGTAGAGATGAAGTTGGTGTTTCATAGGGATTCATGTGTTGTTTCATGTTACAGTCGGTTACTTCCTTTCTCATGTGAACGTTTTCTAGTTTATCTCCCCCATTATGTTTTCTTTCATGTCTGAAATAAGTGTATAACAGTTTGGAATTCATACATGCTATGTTCTATCTATTGTTTCAAATATCCCCTAAATCTTTCTTCTAAAATTAATACAGAATTCATTCTTTAATGCTCTATGTTGATGGTTTGTTCTCATTCTTCTTTTCCACCAGACAATTATAATTTGACTGTGACCAAATAGATATCTTGCCTCTATGTTAAACTCACCTGCATAAGTTATGTTATCTCCATTGCATATCTTGACTCCATCTCCCAATGTTCCTATGTTTTGTTTCAACCAATCTTACAAAATATTCATATTTCCACTTGTACATGTAACATATCTGGCATTGTTAATATCTGGTGAGAGATCCCTCTCAGAAGAGCAAAAAGCTAGTTCTCTCTTCAAAAGTGGTTATGTTGTTACCTGGGAATGAGCCTTCACAACCTTTGGTTCAATTCCAGTGCTAACATGATGTAAATATTATATGGAATCATGACAACGAGCTCAAGTCCAAGGCCATGTCATTGATTAATGTTTGGTATATAGGCGATGGTTTATGCCTATTGTTTCTATGCTTAGTCAAGCACATTTGTAAACATCATGTAAATATGCAAATTAATGAAAAAAATGCACAGCCAGCTATGTCCATGCAACGGATAATGAGATCGGGGCATGATTTTCCTAAGGATAGGGGGGTGGGGATGTTGACCTTGAACCAGATTGGGAAAAGCCATGTGTAATTGGGAGATCCCATCAAAACTGTCAACTACCCTTTTTCTTGTCTTTCTTCCCAACCATTTATTATGCTAGAAGGTGGTTGAGGTAGTTATTTCCTTGAGGGGGAAGAGTATGGGGAATTCGAATTAGGAAGAGAACCCAGTCTAGAATGTCATGTTTTGCTTACATGGAAAATAAAACACTAGAACCGTAAGCCAGTTTGACTCAGGAAGTACTTTTTTGTTTTACTCTCATATTTTGAGAGATGCAGGACGTCAGGGGCTCGGGGGCGAACTTCATTCTCCATTCGCGTGGAAGCTCTTTAGTAGCTGATTTCTTCTTGTGTGGGTATCCTTCACGTTCTGTAAGTTGTTCCCTTGGAAATTTTGTGATTGTTGTGTTGCAGTGTTATCCCGAACTATAGAGTATATGAGACCTTGCTACTTGTATTCCAGAGAAAATCCTAGGTTGTGGAGTCTCCCTGTGGTTATTGTGTTGTGAACTTGGTTCGAGTCTGAACTATGTACAAGACTTAGGAATGGGAGAGACATAGAATGTGCTTGATAAACCTAGTGTGGAACCTCACAATAAGATAAGAGTGGCTGGTAAACTTGGTATGCACATCCTGAAGAGCACTGGAAGGGAAGGTGTAGCCTAAGGGACTGTGGAGCAGAGAAGGGGACACTTCCTTGTGTTGGGTGTGTAGGAAGTGGGGAAGCCAGTCTAGATAGGTCTTGTGAAGGTGTTCTTAGATCTGCAAATGATCTCACTAGCTTAGCAATTATTCCTGCCCATTTCCTTATAGGACTAATAAACACAACTGGAAATATGGATTGGATGGTATCCTGTTAAACCCATCTGTTGGCATGGATGTGTCTTGTTGAGTTTGACCTTATGAGTAACCTTTGGTTGGACAGTCTGATAAACCTTGTAGTGAGATGGCTTGAATGTGTAAAGTCTGATAAACCCATCTGTTGGCTTGATTGGTCCTTAAGGTGAATGTTGGCTTAACTCTGATCAGCTTATGAAACCCAAATGTGAGATGGCTTGGTTGAGTGGCTTGTGAAACCCATTTGTTGGTTTGTTGTTGCCTTGCAGCCTGATAAACCCAACTATTTTGGTTTGGATGAGTTTTTTTTAACCCTTGGCTATGTATAAGTCTACCATTGTTCCCTTATTCCTTGAGGAAATCATGCCCAGCTCGAGGGTGGCAGTGTCGCTGAGAGATTAATGAGCGCATTGGCCTATAGTTGGGTGGAATGTTGCAGCAACATAGCTGGTTGCGACACAAGTTCCTCTCAAGATAAGTGTTCTTGTCTATGTTAATATTTGCAATTGTATTTCTTGCACTGTAATTGCTTGATGGAATGTGATGAACATGTTGTTGTGTTGAATTGATGCATTATTCCCCTGAATAACTGCAATTATATGCATCTATGTATGTTTCCTTCAATGCATTTTTGAACTAAATTGCAGGGTTAGATTGGCCATATTGGTGATGGCCTGAATGATCAAGTCGACCTAAGACTTTAGTTAAAAAGTTGAGTTTCCTTCTAGAAATCTTCCTTTCTGCAATTTGCGGGATGCAGGATTTCGGGATGTGCGATGGGGGGTGTCGGTTCGCAAATATTGGTTTCTTCAATTTTCAATTCCACAACTTGAGGGATGAGGGATCTCTTTATTAGAGTTATGGCTTTCCATAGTTTTTGTTCCACAATGGTCCTTCCCAATGTGGGATGCAGGATGTGAGATTGCGGTGTCGTGATTTCCAAAATTCCCAATCCCGGAATTCAAGTTTTTCGTGCCGTCGGTTGTCGCGGGATGATCCTCCGTCGTTGATCTTTTTTCGATGTGGGATATGTGATGTGGGTTGTGGGAAGTGAGATTGCAATTTTCATAAATTTCTAATCCCGCAACTTGGGCTTTCTGCATCGTTGAATTTTGAAGGTGGATTCTTAGTCATTGATTTGATTCTAGATGCGAGACCATTTGTGATCGTTGATTTCTATCGTGTTTTCTCTCCGTTGTTCGATCTCCTTTAAGATCTTCCCTTGCAGATCGTCAGAATGATTAATGGAAGATGGGAGGGAGCATGACAGTATTGGAAATGTCAAGAAGTGGTTCACAGCCATGCCCTGTGTTTCGATGAACAGTAGAGGTTCTCGATGAAATTTTTAATTCCACATGATATTCGGGTATGGGTACGTGACATTGTGGTATCAGAGCTGCGGGTTGCAGTATTGGGCATGGATGGGCTAGGACGAACAAAAAGGGGTAATAGTATCCCTAGATACTAGCATTGCAGTATGCTATAGAGTGGTATCTATAGAATGGTGCCGACACTTCAACGTTGTATTAGCGCTGCAGGTTGCAGCATCAGGCCTAAAAGGACCAGGTTGAATAGTTAACAGAGTTGTTGGTTACAATATTGGGCCTAGACAGGCCAGGTGACAGTAAGTAAATGGTTCTAATTTGAATTACTATGTATCTAACAAATGGTGTTGATAACACATTTTGCAGATTCATAGTGCCTTTTGGAAGAGTGGGTTGTTGGCTCAACCATGAGAACCTATGACAAATATGATGCATGGGATTCCTGCGAGCGTGGACAAGACGCTATGGGGGAAAACGTCCGAGATGGAAATGATGACATAGAATATAATGGAAGGGAATTTTAAGAGACATTGCTGGAAATTGCAGCCACCATGAGAAGCCTGATTAAAGCTCAGGAAGAGTAACATCAGCTGAATGCTGCCATGTTGCAAAGTTTGACATACATTTAATGGCGGATGAGCTTGTGATGATGTCTAGCAAAACCAGAAGGTAGTAAGAGAAGTACCAAAAGAATAAGAAGAATAAGGTATTCTAGTATATCTCCTGACTTGGAATGATCCACTGAGGATTCCAACTCTTCATCTCATAGGGAAAAGAGAAGGATATGTTATAGAAACAGCTCATGAGATGAGTTTAATAAGCCAAGGCCACCTACCTTCAATGGTGATACAAAGAACGGTCAAGAAGATGAGGATTGTCTTCTTGGGATGAGGAAATATTTCCAAGTTCAGGATTATTCAAGAAAAATGAAAGATAGAGTAGCCATCTTCAATCTAAATGGAAGAGCATCCACTTGGTGGGATCACCTCAGATAGGTAAAGGGAATCAGTAAAAGAAGGATTCAGTGGAAATAGTTCCAGAAGTATTTCAAGCAGAAATACCTCTCTGATAGGTACTATGATGACAAGATCAAAGAAGTTCATGAGCTGATATTGGGACAGAAGACCATGGAAGAGTATGCAAACAAGTTCTTGGAGATATTGAGGTATGCCAGGTACATCAAGGATGAGAAAGTGAAAATCCAGCATTTCCTGAGTGGATTGCCTCAGTCTTACAAAGACAAATTGAATGTTATGATCCTAGAAATCTAGAAGAATCAATAAGGAAAGCTAAGTATTTCTATGAGCAAAGTAGAGGAAAACCTGACTATCATAAGACATGGAAGGACAAGAAGAATGAGAAGTCTGACCAAAGGAAGAAAGGATATAAACCTTCTAACTTCAAGAATCACCAGAAGCAACCATCCCAAGCTGAGAAGCAGCCAACCAGATTGGTGGGAGAAAATCCAAGAGATCCATAGTAGATCAGAGAACCACTCTAATGTTGGATATGTGGAGGACCCCGCATGCGTCAGTATTTTCCACTCGAGAATGAGAATGTAAGGCCATCTTACAACCTTCAAGAAGCAGAAACAATGGGTCATGTAGCGAGGGTCGTCCCTAGGATTTACGCAGCGCTGGAGGAACACCAGGAAGATAACCAATCAACTATGGTTGAAGTTGCAAGTAATATTGTTGAGCAATCTATTTCTATTTTGATTGAACCTGGTTCTACCCATAGTTACATTGCTCCTAGAGTAGTAGAGATTTTTACTTTCAATAAAGTGAGGCATATCAAATCGTGGTTAGTTCAGCTAGCCAGTGGAACTAAGAGAAAGGTTAGTGAAGTGGCAGTGAAGTGTCCATTGGTCATGAATGGATTGGTTAGTTAGGTAGATCTGAATGTTCTACCCCTTGGTTCCTATGATGTTCTCATTGGAATGGATTGATTATAATATCACAGGGTAAATCTTGACTATTACCATAATACTTTTGAATGCATGGATGAAGAAGGGAACCCGAGAGTGGTAAGAGGCATTCCAAAGGAAATTTCTGTGAGGCATATTTCAGAAATGCAGTTGAAGAAATTTTGTAGGAAGGATTTCCATTTGTATGCAGCTCATATTGTGGAGGCAACGGAGACTAAAAATTGTAGGTTGGAGGACTTCTAGGTATTGCAGGAATTCAGGGATTTTTTTCACAATGAGATTCCGGGGCTTCCTCCAAAAAGGGACATTGATTTAATGATTGAGATTGTGCTAGGAGCAGCACTAGTGTCCAAGACACCCTATAGAATGAGTACACCAAAAATGTTAGAGATGAAGATGGAGATGAAAGAGCTATTGGAGAAAAAGTATATCAGGCCGAGTGTGTCTCCCTGGGGACCACCAGTTCTATTTATAAAGAAGAAGGATCGTACACTCAGATTTTGTATTAATTACATACAGCTGAACAAGGTTACGATGAAGAATAAATATCCTTTTCCTAGAATTGATGACATCTTTGATCAAACAAGGGGAGCGAAGGTGTTTTCCAAGATTGACTTGAGGTTGGGTTACCATTAGGTGAGAATCAAGGATGAAGACATTGATAAGACAACCTTCAGAACAAGGTATGGGAAATATGAGTTTGTAGTGGTACCATTTGGTCTCACAAATGCACCATCTACATTTATANGTTCTTGTTTTCCTTGATGACATTCTTGTTTATTCTAAGAATGAGGAAGAACATGAAGAGCATTTGAGATTGACATTACAATTGCTTAGGGAGCATCGATTGTATGAAAAGTTGAGAAAGTGTGACTTCTATAGACATCGAATTCAATACTTGGGTCACATTATCTCAGAAGAGGGTATATCTATGGACCCTGACAGGATTGAATCCATTATGACTTGACCTACTCTAAGAAATGTGACAGATGTAAGACATTTTATGGGACTTGCATGATACTATAGGATATTCATTGAAGGATTCTCCAAGGTTTCACATGCCATCACTTCTTTCAAAAAGAAGGAAATAAAGTTTGAATGGATAGTGAGGTGTGAAGAAAGTTTCTAGCAGTTGGAGAATCTTCTCACAAGTGCACTAGTTTTGAAAGTTGCAGAGCCAGATAAATATTTTGTGGTGTGTATTGATGCATGAGATCAAGGGATTAGAGGAGTCCTTATGCAAGACAACCACATGTATGTTGTGAGTCCAGAAAGTTGAAGGAACCTGAAAAGAACTATGATACTCATGATCTAGAACTTCCAGCTATAGTACATGCTCTCAAGATGTGGAGGAATTACTTGATGGGAACAATATTTGAGCTAAGGACAAACCATTGTAGTCTAAAGTATTTTTTTGATCATCCTACTCTGAATGCTAGGAAAGCTAGATGGCTAGAGTTTTTATGTGAGTTTGATTTTGAGATCAAGCACATAAAGGGGAAAGAGAACAAGGTAGCTGATGCACTTAGCATGAAGGTGCAAGAAATGCATGTGGCATCCGTTAGTGTTTTCCAAACGGAGTTGAGGCAACAAATTGTTAATCATGTTGTTGAAGATGAGTTGTATGTGCAAGTCAAGGACAAGTTGCAATAGTAAAGTCTCAAGAAGAGGTATGAGGGATATAAATTGGAAGAAGATAAACTTCTTACTTACAAGAACCTAATTTACATTCCAAATGTAGCACATTTGAGGAGAATTTTTATGATGAGATCCATCAAGCTCCATGTTCTGGTCACCCAGGATATAAGAAAACAATTGCTACAGTAAAAAAGTAGTACTTTTGACCAGGAATGAAAAAGGACATGGCTAAATACATTTCTAGGTGCATGAAATGTAAGCAAGTGAATGTCGAGCATCAACACCCAACAGGTTTATTGCAACCTTTTCCAGTTCCAGAATAGAAATGAGAAGTTATTTCCATGGATTTCATTACAGGATTGCCAATGACTTGGAGACAACATGATTCCATCATGGTTGTGGTGGAAAAGTTGACAAAGCAACACATTTTATACCAGTTAAATCTACCCATAAGACTAATGACATTGCAAAGATCTTCATGACGTAGATTTTCAAATTGCATGGATTTCCTAAGGCAATAGTCTCTGATAGAGATCTCAAGTTCACTTCAAACATTTGGAAGGGATTGTTTGCAGATTTGGGTACAAAGCTAAACTTCAACACCACATACCATCCTTAGACTGATGGTCAAACATATAGAGTTCATCAAGTGCTTGAAGACATGCTTCACATGTATGTGATGGACAAACCAACAAAGTGGGAAGATTATTTACACTCGGTAGAGTTTTCTTATAAAAATGGACAGCAAGCATCCTTGGGGATGAGTCCACATGAAGCTTTGTATGGCAGGAGGTGTAGGACACCAGTGACTTGGGATAATCCCATGAACAGAGTTGTGATTGGTCTAGAATTGCTAAAGGAAATGGAGAAGGAGGTTGTAAAGATCAGGAAGAATATGAAAGCATTCCAGGACAAACAGAAAATCTATGCTGATAAGCATAGGGTGAACAGAGAGTTCAGTGTTGGGGATCATGTTTACCTTAAAGTGATGGAAAAGAAGAGTTCCTTGAATCTTGGAAGTTGTGCCAAGTTGTCACCCAGATATTGTGGGATGTTTGAAGTGCTTGAAATAATAGGCCCAATTGCATATAGACTTGCATTTCCTGCTAGCACTAGGGCTCACAATTTTTTTCATGTTTCTTTGCTTAAGAAATATATACATGACCCTAACCATGTGATAAATTGGGATGTGATTTAGGTGGAACACGAGGGTGAGTTACGAATCAAGCTAATGTGCATCCTCGACAGGAAGGTCACCATGCTCCGAAACAGAGCCATAGGACATGTAAAGGTGTAGTGGGAGCACTATAGTCATGAAGAGGCTACATGGGAGCTCAAGGATGTCATGTGATTGGCAAATCCATTTTTGTTCGAATATGTGAAGCACTGAGGGCGGCGCCAGTGTATCAATTTTGTTCAATTGTGTAAAGCACTGAGGACAGTGATATTGAAGGGGGGGGGGAATGTAACACCTCGGTTTTGGCCCCGTTGCATTAGTGTATATGATGTAAATATTATATTGAATCATGACAAGGATCTCAAGGACAAGGCCCTGTCATTGATTAATGTTTAGTATATAGGAAATCATGCTTGACTCCTATGGTTTCTATGCTAAGTCAAGCACACTTGTAAACATCATGTAAATATGAAAATTAATGAAAAAAAACCCACGGCCATCTATGTCCATGCAATGAATAATGAGATGGGGGCATGATTTTCCTAAGGATAAGGGGGTGGGGATGTTGAGCTTGAACTAGTTTGAGAAAATCCATGTGTCATGGGGAGATCCCATCAAAACTGTCAACTACCCTTTTTCTTGTCTTTCTTCTCAACTATTTATTCTGCCAGAAGGTGGTTGAGGTAGTTATTGCTTAGAGGGGGAAGAGTATGGGAATTCAAATTGGGAAGAGCACCCAGTTTCAAATGTCTTGTTTTGCTTGAATGGACAAGAAAACACTAGAACTGTAAGCCAGTTTGACTCAGGAAGTACATTTTCATTTTACTCTAACATTTTGAGAGCTTTGGGGCGTCGACGGCTCGAGGGCGATCTTCATTCTCCATTCGCATGGAATCTCTTTAGCAACTGAGTTCTTCCTGTGTGGGTATCCTTTGCATTCTGTAAGTTGTTCCCTTGTGAAGACTATGATTGTTATGTTGCAGTGTTATCTTGAACTACAGAGTGAATGAGACCCTGCTACTTGTATTCCAGAGAAAAGCCTGGGTTATGGAGTCTCCCTATGCTTGTTGTGTTGTGAACCTGGTTTGGGTCTAAACTATGTACAAGACATAGGAATGGGAGAGACATAGAATAACAAATAATTTTAGGGGCGAATTTTAGCCCAGTGGGCTATTTTTCCCTGTTTTCCTCCCAAAAAAGATTCACCATTTTGCATTTTTTGAAGCCCTCTTTCGCCCAATATTGATGGGGTAAAAGTTTTTCACCCTAAATATCACCAAATTATTATATAAACGATATAAAATCCTTGGAAATTAAAATATTTTTTGAAAAATATCGCCAATCATTTTATAGTTGGTGTTTTAAGAATTGTAATATTCACCAACATTTATACACTTTTAAATAAGTAGGGTTCCTTAAAATCATCCCTGCATAGAATGTTCTTGATAAACCTAGTGTGGAACCTCACAATAAGATAAGAGTGGCTGGTAAACCTTCTATGCACATCCTAAAGAGCACTAGAAGGGAAGGTGTAGCCTGAGGGACTGTGGAGCAAAGAAGGGGACACTTCCTTGTGTTGGGTGTGTAGGCAGTGGGGAAGCTAGGATATATAGTTCTTGTGAAGGTGTTCTTAGCTCTGTAGATGAGCTTACTAGCTTAGAATTTATTCCTACCCATTGCCTTAGAGGCCTGATAAATGCAACTGGAAAAATCGCTTGGCTGTGTCTTGTTGAGTTTGACCTTGTTAGTAACCTTTGGCTAGACAATGTGATAAACCCAACAGTGAGATGTTTTGACTGTGTACATTCTGATAAACCCATATATTGGCTTGACTCATCCTTAAGGTGAATGTTTTCTTGACAGTGATCAGCCTATGAAACCCAACCGTGAGATGGCTTGGCTGAGCGGCCTGTGAAACCTATTTGTTAGTTTTGTTTCCCTTACATCCTGATAAACCGAACTGTGTTGGCATGGCTGATTTTTGTTGCACCCTTGGCTATGTATGAGTCTGCTAGTTTTCCCTCATTCCTTGAGGAAATCATGCCCATTTTGTGAATGGTGGTGTCACTGAGAGATTGATGAGTGCATTGGTCTATGGTTGGGTGGAACGTTACAACGACATAGCTAGTTGCGGGACAAGTTCTTCTCAAGATAAGTGTTCTTGTCTATGTTAATATCTGTAATTTTATTTCTTGCACTATAATTTCTTGATGGAATGTTATGAACATGTTGTTGTGTTGAATTGATGCATTGTTCCCCTGAATGACTGCAATTATAGGCATCTATGTGTGTTTCCTTCAATGCATTTTTAAACTAAGTTCCAGCGTTAGATTAGCCAGATTGGTGATGGCCTGAATGATCAAGTCGACCCAAGGCTTCAATTAAAAAGTTGATTTTGCTGCTAGAAATATTCCTTTCCACCATCTATAGGATGCAGGATTTAGGGATGTGGGATGTGGGATGTCGGTTCGCAGATCTTGGTTTCCACAATTTTCCTTTCCTCAATTTCCTTTCAACAACTTGCGGGATGTGGGTTGTGGGACATATTTTTGAGAATTATGGATTTCCATAGTTTTCATTCTGCAATGGTCCTTCATGATGTGGGATGTGGGTTGTGGGACATATTTTTGAGAATTATGGATTTCCATAGCTTTCATTCTGCAATGGTCCTTCATGATGCGGGATGCGAGATCACAGTGTCACAATTTCCACAATTCCCAATCCCATAGTTCAAGTTTTCCACGCCGTCGATTCTCATGGGATGATCCTCCTCCATTGATCTTTTTCTGATGCGGGAAGTGAGATTGCAATTTTCATAACTTTTCGATCCCGCAACTCGGGCTCCCCACGCCATTGATTTTTGTGGGTGGATTCTTAGTCGTTGATTCGATTCCAAATGTGAGACCATTTGTGATCGTTGATTCCCGTCGCATTTTCTCTCCATCGTCCGATTTCCTCTGAGATCTTTCCTTGCATATCGTCAGATTGATCAATGGAAGACAGGAGGGAGTGTGACAGTATTGGAAAATGTTAAGAAGTGGTCCACGTCCATGCATGCCCTTTGTTTCGATGAACATTAGAGGTTCTTGATGATATTTTTAATACAACATGATATTGGGGTATGGGTATGTGACAGGCATGGATCAGGAGGTGGAAATCTGTACTGCTTTATCTTTTGTGCAGGGAGAGTTTATCAATTTTCATGTCAGAGGAGGCCTTAAGAAAAGCTAGTTAATTTCATACTTATTTTTCATGAAATTTCAAGAGGATTGCAATGGTGTTGTGTGTGTTTTCCGGTGACTGACAGAAAACAAAAGTGGTTCCAAAAACCCATTTATGTAATATTTGAATATTTAATAAGATCGGCCTTCTCATTAGAAGTGTCTAGTAGATGCATCCCTAGAGGGGTGAACTCCATTATCAATTATTTTCTTTCAAATTAATTTGGTTTTCATACTATTTATTTGCTGATGTGTGTGTGTGTGTGTGTTTAAGCATTTAAATTTCAAGTTTAAGCATGTTTACTAGTTATCAACATACAAATTTCACATGCAATTTTTAACTTGGCATAAAATGTAACTAGGAAATTTGTATCAGAAACCTCTCCTTTAATGAGTGTGGACAACCCGTCCTTTATTACTTGCATTAAAGATCTTTTTAGTAAGGAATGAATTGGTTTTTAGAGAAGAAAAAATTAGCTCAAGGTAGGACATGATGCAAGCTTGGGGTCTAATGGTAGAGCTAATCTAGAAAAAATAGAAACTCCAAGAAAGTATTTGATCATTTGAAAATTAAAGAAAGGAACTAGTTGGGCCCTATTTTAAACCAAGTTTCAACACAAGGTAAGCTCTTGAAATAACCATCCTCAAAAAATTAGGCCTTCAGAATGACAAACAATGAGTTACAGACATGGATTCAAAGCAGTAAAAATAGTATCGTCTTCTTTTATGGGGCTTCAAAAGAAAATCCATGGGTGGAAGTTATTAGGAGGGGGGGTGGGGTCTTCTTTTAAAACCAAAAGAACCCCAAGGACTGAAGTATACATGGGATTTCGGCATAGTCCCAAAAAACAAAGTTGAATATCTCGCTCTTTTGAAGAAAGTTGAAGTATGCATGGGCTTTAGGCATAGTCCCAAACAACAAAGTTTAATCTCTTTCTCTTTTGAAGGGAGTTGAGTTGCAAGTGGAAAATGGGTGAAAGAATCTTTCTATCATCACGGACTCATAATTGATCATCTCCATCTTAAGAAACAAATCAAGGTTCTTTCTATAACTTAGAACTAATCATAACCAGGGTTATTTCCATATATGAGAAGTTAGATTCGATGTAGGCCTTCCATGTTCAATTGAAACATTTAACAAGGTGGAAAACATGCAATCCAACCTTGCATGCACCTTAAACCAAGGTTTATGTAAAATAGGGGGGATCAAGAATGCATTCAACCCAAATCCCCTAATGATGTTTTATAAATATGGGAAGTACGCTTCATGTAATCCTATATGGAAAGTGTGAACTGGCCAAAAGATCATGATGGAAGGTGGCACATATGTTCTGTCCTTCCACATGACAACTCAAGCTTGTAAATAGTTATTTCCTCATAGGGTGTTAAGTACCAGTCCTTTTTCCCCTCTTCTAAAGCATGTGGGATATTTACAAATATGGCATCATGGGAGGTTGGTGAAATTTTCATCCTAATTGAAGAGGGTCTACAGGAAAGAGATGATCACGGGTACACTTGCATGATTTGCTTCTATCTTGGAAGTCAAATCAGTTAGGCGATGGGAGTCTAGGTAAGAAACCCTAAAATTAATATAGAGGGAGTGTTCTTGGATGGTTCTATCTCTCACTCCATGATTACTCTTCCTCATTACAAAATGAACATTACAGAACTGAAATAAATTGTTTGGATTTCGTCTTAGTAATCTTTAACAGTGGAAATATGATGTCAAAAAATGTACAAGGAGTAAATTTGAGTGACAATGCATTGTTACAAAGTGTCTAGTACACAATTGGAATGCATGAAATCTATGGTATCCATGTTAGAAGTGGAAATTGGTTTCCTTTGTGGGAGAGAGAATTAGCAGAGAAAGAAAATTAGAGAACTTTAGGAGGACGTGCAAAAATTAAAAAGGAATTTGATGGCCACGGTTAGACTAGTGGATCATCGATCAAATTCAACATTTGGCCCACTGGATATTTATGAAGGCCCTAACCATGAGGAAATTTCAGTAAAAAAGAATGTGATTTCCTTTCGTGTGCATAGCTCAATTTCAATGAATCACTTGCTCCATGTCAAGATAGAAGACATCTGGCTTCCTCTCATTTCCATGTTTTTATGTAATTCATGTGTTTCAAATGTCAGTGTTTCTGTAAGAGTTTCATAAGAATTTATACTAGTAATCTTGTCGATATAAAACTTAGAACGAGGGCTAAGTTGATTAAAACTAGAGAAGCCGGTATTTTTGAAACTAAGTAGACAAAACTTTTACCCCTCTATTTGTATCTCCTTTTGCTGGATGTTCAAGTTGTAGCTTCTCTTTTATATAAAATTTTCTTTGTTTCGGTTTAAAATTATAATATTCCAAGAGGCTATTATTTTTATCTTCTAGTTCTCTTCTCCAAGCTATAGATAGTGTGATATAAATTCCTTAGTAGAAAGAGAGGGACAAGAATGAATGCTCTCTCTTGGTGGAAGATATCCAATAGCATAACATTACTATATTTTAGGTGATATGATACGTGACTTTGTTGATTTATTAGCTATCGAATAGCATAACATTACTATATTTTAGGTGATATGATATGTGACTTTGTTGATTTCTTTTTTTGTGAAGTATGTGGACATTTCTTAGAGACAGATTCAATGTGAATAGTATTTTTGCATTGATGAAGTAATTGGATAATGATGTCATTGGAAACCAAATCAACTACTATTTTTATAATAATGGATGATTGATGTCCTCTTTTTAGGAGACGATACCAATGTGGAAGGTTAACAATGTGAATTCTTTTCTTGGGACGAAAGGGAGATTTTTTTGGAAATGTGGACAACCATCACTTCTTATACAACCAATTCAAGGATTTGACCTTCTCCTATTAAATATAATATCTATGTCAAATATTTATCATAAATGATAGAAAGAAGAAAATGAAGTTAACACTATAAAAACTAATATGTAAATGTGATGATAATCATGACAAAGTGAAAGAGCAAAATTTGTTATGGAGAAACATATTTATCATAAAATAGCATGCAAAAAATAGTTGGTAACTTCTTATTAGTGCCTTGAATACAAGTGTAGAGGATCCCATTCTTTATGTAGTCTCCAATGAAGTGTAGATCAAGGCGCATTCTCTTTATGTAATCTCCAATGTTTTAAAATTGAACAGTTTATTATCAATAATTTCATTGTTAACACTTAATTTAGAATACATTGAACAACCTTCACAACATGTCAAATACTTTGGTTTAGGAAAGTATTGGTTGGTTTTAACAAAGTCACTCATTATTGTTATTTATATATTGTAAACAATAGTACTTTATCGTAGAACATATAGTTCAATAGAAGTGTATATCAACCTGATTTTATTTTAGAAGACAACGATATCGATCGATAAGGAAATGGAGGCGGGTTATGTGGAGCAGCCTACTGGTTTTCAGTGGTATGAGCCTTTTCTATGTGGTGTAGGGATCCTAGGCTCATGAGACATGCCTCTTCGATGTCACTGTCTTTGGGGGGTATTTATTTATTGTGCAGCGGTTTTTCCTTTTTGGGGGTTTCTCTCTTGGTTTTCTGTTTTGTTTGGGGCTCTGTACAATGGCGTCATTTTCCATTCCTTCGATGTCTTTTACATGTCCATGGTCAATGCATTGGTGTCTTTTTCTCTGACATTATTGGTGGTGGTAACCCACTGATGGTAACCCTTTTGTGAGTCGTTAAGTAAGAGTTGGCAATTCATCTTATCCCCTCCTTTCAGCATTGTTAAAGGTGGTGAACTCCTCTCTTATGGATTTTGGGTTCCCAGACAATGTGTGTCATGCATTTTGGGGGCTGGTGGTGCCTTTTTTTGTGTCCTGCACTTAATTGCATGATCTTCATTTGTCAAAAGGTTAGAGTGTTCTTTTGGGTGTTGATGATGGGACCGATCATCGACGTTTTTGCGGTATGTGTCAGTTGGGTTTTCCCATCCAACTATATCATCCCATTAGTAGGGTGTTGGTTTTAGTCACCATCGGAGGTGCCTATATAAATCATGTTGACGGGTAAGTTTTTTATCTACTAGGTGGTTTACTCACCCATTTTTATCTATTTTTTTCCTATGGATGTTTTGTGTTTTCCCTTGACAGAGCACATGATGTTTTAAAAGTTGTTGTCTAGTTTATCTTTGTTGTTTCGGGTCTTTCTATTTTGCATTTTGTCTTGGGTTTGTCAGACAAAGGGTTCTTCTCGGATCCAGGTTTATTTTTTCATTCTTCCCTGTTGTCCCTTCCGAAGAACAGTATTTGGATGGGAGTCTAGATTATCTACAAGATAAACCTAGTACAAACCTGTATAAAAAGTGGGAAGTCAGTCATCATTGTGTTATTTTGTAGTGTGGGGGTTGGGTCACATGAGGGTACTTTTCTTCTTTGCGGAATGTTTAGGGTTTTCTCGTTGAGTACCTCCACCGATTTCTTTGGAAGTTATCAGGAGGTCATTTTTGGGTCCTATTTAGTTATAACTCATGAGGGTTCCATGTGCTCGGGTATCTTATCTAACCCTAATGAGAAAGTGGTGTTTATCAATAGCTTACCAGAGTGAGGAAGACTATCTCCATCTTGTCATAAACTTCACAAGAGTTCAACTCGCTTGGGTCAGTTGGATGTTGGGCTCCAATTGGGGTCTACATTGGGTGGTCCTAGGATCAAGATGAAATCATCTATATTGGTACCATTTCTAGAGTCAGAGGTGACTTCATCGAGGTTAGGACTATACAAAATACTTTCTCCATCACTGCACCTTAGTCAGGGTTCTACTCTGCATGAAAATCTGTCCGTAAAGACTAAAAACCTTATCTTTGAAAATGTTAATCTAGTACGAATTATTTGTGTGCTTGGAAAATATGTTACGATGGACATGGTGGTGGCTTCTTCATAATGGGAACTGGTGGGAAATTTTGAGCTTCTCAAATTTTCCAAGTTGGCGATTCTTGTGTGTATTTGGAAAACTTGGAAACCCCTAATTAATAATCTTCCACGGGTAATCATGTTAAATGGAGGATGGATTATCTTTCACTTTCAATCAAAGGAGGACAGTTCATCCATTGAGGAAAGGTTTTGGGTCATTGGTCATGGCTTGCTACTTCTAGAAAGGTGGCATGTTGGTTTTGACCCAAGTTATGAAATATTTGACAACTGTCATCTTTGGGTGCTTCCTCCTAGTTTTCCAGTCCACTGCTGGAATATTAAAGGTTTGATGGGGATCACCAATTCTACTGGAAATTTTATCCTCATGGAAGAGGACTGGCTTATGGGTTTCAGTCGTAGAACCCATACGGTTTTAGTGGAAGTCAAGATGTGATATGGCCTTTCAGCGGACATAGAGGTGAGGTGGGAAGGAGGTACTTTTATTCAAAGGATTGAATTCTGGTGCATTCCTTTTAGGTTCCATTTATGTCAAAATACTGGTCATTTTAGGGCCTTCTACACCTCCAATATTTTGGCTTCGGGAAAAATAACATGTTTTTAAGGCGGTTGAATTTGAAGCCATGGATCCATTGGGGAACTCAATCTTCTTACCTATTCCTTTAGACTAGGATTCTTCTCTCTCCTTTGTTGGTAAGTTCACTCAAACTGTACCTATTCTTTTGAAATTTCTTTCTCCTGAAGACATCTTGTGTTCTTCGTCTACTTCCATTTATGAGGACTCTGGGGAGGGATTAGAAGTGGAACTTAAGTAGGTCGAAGATCATATAGTTTCTTTACAAGTTGATGGGGTTAATACTATTGAGGGCTCGTAATCTAAGGATCCATCTATGGAGGGGTCTCCAACTATAGATTCCTTGGGTGTGGAGTCCGCTTCCAATATATTATATGTTCCCTTTAAGGTGAAGGATATGGAGCTCCCCATATTTACAGAGTCATATTTCCCTACCCTATGCTCTTATCGTCTGTCAAATATGAATGTTACACTATTCCATTTCTCATTTCATGACACCTCTCCTATTCACCGAGTTGAAAAGAGATGGGCTCCCTCGGTGTCTCTTAATCCTATCCACATTTATGATTTAGAGGAAGTAGAGGACCCGGTTATATTTCCTATTTCATCCATTAGGGATATGAATATCTATGTTAGAAAACATAAAAAAACCTTGAGAGAGAGCGATTACCCTTCGGCTGGGAGGAAGCCCTCTACCGGTGATTGTGATTTCATCAATCAGACTATCCCTTATGTGTTCGACATGGGCTTATATGACTCTTCGAAACCCTCCCCCTTCATATTCTTGGGATTTTAGAGATGTAGTGGCCCCTTTTGAGAAGTTCAAATGATTCATACATATTTCAATATCCAGGTATTGGGTAGTGGCTCCAAGCACACTGCTCTGAAACACTTTATTGAGACTATTAAACCTAGTATCATGATGCTACAAGAAACTATTATGTCTACCTCTTCTGCCTGTGACTTTTTTTTAAAGATTAATCCTTGTTACAGAGTTTGTGTTTTTTATGCTACTGATCACTTAGGGGGAACTCTAATTTCTTGGAATATTTAGCTGGTTTGTTTGGGTTTACTTTTGGATCCTTCCCTCATAGTTCCTGGGATATAAATTTCACCACTTCACCCAGAGAGGTTTGGGGTTCGGGGAATGATACAAATACTTTGGTGGAGTACTTCTCTAATATTTTCTAGGATGCCAAGATGATGGATATAGTCCCTGTAGTACTAGCTCCTACTTGGTCAAATGGGATGAGTGGCCTTGCAGGTATCGCCAATATACTAAAAAGATTATATATGGTGGAGGACCTTTGTGAGAGGATGGGTCGTTAAATATCTTGGAACTACCCTACTGAATTTTCTAACCATAAGGACATCATTCTTGAACTTGATTTCGATACTAGTTTAACCCCTTATCCTTTCAAGTTTTATCTCGTATGGATGGGGGATCCTAATTTTAACTATTTGATTCAAGACAATTGGATCAATTACTCCGACCCTTTAGTTGTTCAGGAGAATTTGATGCTTATTCTTGTTAACAAGATTAATTTTCTTAAAAGAGATGTGATGAAATGGAAATACAGAACAAGATTGATAATAACAAGGATCTTGTGAATATTGAGGAGGAGATTCAATTAGTCAATTCATTGTTTATTGATAGCAGGTTCAATGATGTGAATTTACAAAGACATCACTCACTTATTTTGAAAAAGTAGCAGCTACTTTTACAGAACGAATAAAACCTTCAATAGAAGAGTAGCGCTATGTGGATTAAGGCAAGGGATAACAACAACACATTTTTCCACAATTTTGCAAATAAAATATGACTACACAATGCAATTTGGGAAATGGGTGTTGAAGGGGACAAGATTCTTTGTGATAATAGGTCTCTCAATTGGGTTACCAATTCTTTTTTTACGGACTTGTACATTGACAATCATGCAACTGGTATTTTTTATTAGATGAAGACTATTAATCTCTTTCCACATTTCTTTGAAAGAAAGGATTGTGCAGAGATTGGCAGGGCTATAACATCTGCTGATATTTTGAAGGTGCTTAAGGGTTTTGATGTGGATAAAAGTTTGGGCCCTTATGGATGGACTGTGGAATTCTTCTTGCATTTTTATGATCTGATGGGTGATGAGATTAATGAGGCTATTTATTCCACTCATATATAGGGGTTGGTTCTTGATTGTTTGAAATTAACCTATATCACTCTTCTTCCTAAGAAGGACGTACCAGTCTCCTTCAATGAATATAGACTGATTTCTCTTTGTAACTTGCTTTACAGAATTATTGCCAAACTTATAGCAGAGAGGATTAAGTCACTTTTGGACCCTCATATCTCGGATGAACAATATCATTTTCTACCTAATGTCCAAATATTGGATGTTGTGGGAACTACTAAGGAATGACTAGATTCGGTTAAGCAAAAAAATCTAATTTCTTCTATTTTAAAGTTGGATCTAGAGAATTCCTATGAGTGACTTGATTGGTATTTCATCCGTCTTTTTCTACTGTAGGTTGGTTTATCTGTGAACTTATATAAGTGGATTATGTCATATATCACTTCGGATAGCTTCTCTATTTTGATTAATGTGTCACCTTCTTGTTTCTTCAAAGGAACTAGAGGCATTAGGAAAGGTTTCCCTCTTTAACCTTATTTATTTATCATGGAAATTGAAGGTTAATTCGCTTGATACTTAATGCCAAAAAGAATAAACTTTTCTCATGGATCAAAGTGAGTATAACAAAGTTTATAACTTATCTCCTTTATGTTGATGATGTTCTTATCTTTGGGGATGGAACTTTGGTGTACTAGAAGCACCTGAAGGGAATTATTGACATATTATGTGGGGCGCCATGTATGAAAATTAGCCCACATAAATCTAGTTTCTTTGTTTTGTGTCAGGATAAGTTGATTATGGATTCTTTAGCACACAAGTTTCCTTTCAATATTCAAAGCATGGATAAGGCTATTAAATACTTAGGTTTCATTATTAAACCTAATGGCTATGACAAAGGGGATTGGTCCTGGATCCTACAAAATGAGATGGATGATGGACAAGTGGACTTCTCGTTGGCTCTCCCTGGGTGGAAGACTACTACTCATCACTGTGGTTCTGAAAGGTATACCATTTTATTGGCTCTCACTATTCAAGTTCTGAAAGGAATTACCAACAATATGAGGAAGATGATTTTCCATTTTCTCTGGATGGTAAGCATAATTATTTTAAATTCCATCTTGCTGAATGGGAGGTTATCTCTAAACCAAAATTTTTTAGTGGTTGGGGGATCAAAAACCTCATTTTTTTCAATTTGCCTCTTTGTGCCAAAAATATTTGGCGATGTCTCTCCGATAATGATATGTGGGGAAAAGTGATCAGATGTAAATATTTGAAGAATATTCCCCTATCTGTCTATCTTAGAAGTAGGTGTAGGACAACTACTACTTTATCATATATTTGGAGAAGTATCTCTAAGACAGTGCCCTTCATAGAACTTGACCTTGGTTGGAGTATTAGTAGGGGTATTTAATCTTACATTGGGATTGACCCCATCATTGGCTTGCTGGAAAATTTGACTCTTTATGTGGGCCTTATCAGACATCTCCAGCATAGAAATATTATAGTCTTAAAGAAGACAGTTAAGGAGGTTGGGGAACATGTCATTGGATGGCTCTCGGTTGAGGACTTGCATCTGTTTGGTGAATGGGATTTGGAATGGGAGGCCTACACTACCAGATTAACAATGTTGGGAATTAGATTATATGACTGCAATGACAGAATAGTATGGCACGTGAATATAAAGTGGGGTGATGTCACTGCTTCCTTGGATTTCAACGCGCTAGTGGAGAAACACTCACCTAATCCTCTTACAGGGGGGATGTCGTGGGTATGAAAGGGAAATCTCCCATCAAAAATTCAGTGTTTCATTTGGTTGTCTCTAAATAAGAAAATTATGACATGGCAAGGATTACCAAAAACAGGATTCAGCGGGTTGGAAAGATGTAGTCTTTGTTGTACTGCATATGAAAATATGGATAATATTTTTGGTGAGTGTATTTACTTCAATAATTTCTGGAGTGTTGATGTATTTGTAACTTTAGAATATATTCTAATGTATATTATCATTGTATGTTGGTGTACCCCCATTGGGGATGTGTTTACCCCCTTGAGGGATGTGTTAATTGTTTTTATACCTTGAGGTACAACCTTCGTTGTAACTCGGGGAAATAGTCCCTAGTGTAACATCATGTAATGTGTATTTGGATCCTCTCTAGGACAAGTCAGACTTGTTAGGGAATACATGTGGGCCCCAGTATTATGTTTGGTCAGTGACTTGAAAGGGTGTAAATAGGGAAGCGATCTCCCTCATTTATATGCACCTCACACTCTCAAGTTTGCATGAGAGAGAGAGAGAGAGAGAGACAAAAGGGAGGAGAGACAGATAGCTGTTGAATACTTCTTATTACTTCTTTTGATCATCTTACTATTCTGAAGAAGTTTGTGGGGTTTTCTCCTTTATGGTTTTCCCAGCGAAAATATTTGTGTCTCGTGTATCTTTTATATCTTATGCATCTTGTTGTACTTGTTATTCTTATAGATAAATATCCTAGATAAACTAATCATATCTAAATAAAAAAACTAACATGGTATCAGAGCCTCTCTGAAAGAGGGCACTGTGTAATTGTAGAAACTAAGGATTCCAAGTTCAAGGTTTTCTCTACACATATCATTAAGAAAAGATGTCTAGCCTAACTCACCTCACTAGGACACATATTTTGGTGGAGATAGTTTCTAAATTGGAGAAGTTTTATTTTTAACCCTGTCGTTGGTGTCGGGAGGAACTAGGGCATCAAGTTTTGGAGGCTTCCCACCTCAATTTTCAGAAAGTGACCTATCTGAGGAAATCACCTCAAGGAGGTGCATATTAATGTCCAAATAGAATCCCCAAACTCCAAGTTCAGAAAATTACAGGTTCTCTAATGAACCCTAGGTCATCCAACTCTGAAACTAGGTCAGACACCTCAAATTGATAAGATCTAAATCTTTGTTATTTCCATTTGAGATTCTCATTTGAAAATATGACTCATAATACTTAGCTTGAGGACAAGCTTGGAGGGGTTGATAAATTCCGTCCATGGAAGTACAAAATATCCCTGATCCTTGAAGAGAATGATTTGGATTAGTTCATCAATGGAGAAGTTCCAAAACCAGAGGGAGATGAGGCTAAGGATTTTCATAAGAAAAGCATGGATTAAGGCTTCTCACAAGAGAAGCATGGATAATTCTAAGAGAATCATTGCATATTCTATTAAGGATCACCTCATCCCCCATGTGTCTTCATTCAATACACCGAAACAAGTGTATGATTCTTTGAAAAATATGTTCAAAGGGAAGAACATTAATGATAAAATGACTTTGAGGAACCAACTGAAGATTGTGAAGATACAAAAATCCAAGACTGTATAGTCTTACTTCACAAGGGTTTCTCAAATCAAAGAACAACTTGAAGTGGGTGAAGAAAATGTCGAAGAAAGAGAATTTGTAATGACTACCTTGAATGGTCTCCCTAGATCATGGGACTCATTCATTCAAGGGACTTATGCAACAAGAAGGATAATCTCTTTCAAAAGACATCCATAAGAATGTTCACAAGAAGAAGCTAGACTTGTGACAAGAGAAGAAAATATGGGAGAATTTGATGATCAAGCTCTCACAATTCACACCAGGAAGAACTTCAAAAAGAAGGAGAAGGAGAAATTCCATCACAAGAAGAAGAAGGACAAGAAACCGAAGAATACCAAAAGATATACTTCAAATGTCCAATGCTATACTTGTGATGAAAAGGGATACTTTGCAAGAGATTGTCCCATTATGAAAAGGAGACACCATGCTCATGCTATCCAAGATGTTGAACCAACAAACAAAAGATTCAAATGGGAGAAGGATGATTTGGATGAAGAGTGTGTTCTAACTGCAACACTTACGGGAACTCTATCACATGAAGAGAACTGATTGGACTCATTCGTTAATATGACTCACCTCATAAGATGAAACTTGGGGATGACTATAAATACCCCATAAAAAGGAGTGGTGAAGCTTCACACAAGCTTGACTCCAAGAAATCATTAAAGATGAAGGATGTGCTATATGTTCCAGGATTGAAGAATAATATTTTCTCCATTTCTACACTAGATGCAAAAGGGAATAGGGTTTCTTTTGTCATTGTTCAAGTTCTGACGTGTCCCAGAGGAAATATAATAGAGGGTGCAACAGTTATTCGAGAAGAAGACAGATTCTTGTACAAGACGAAGGGACAACCTCAGCAAGCATTGTTTCATGAGTTGATTGAACCAAGTGAACTATGGAACAAAAGGATTGCACATGCGCACTATAGGGCACTATCGATGGTAAGCAAAGCAGTCTCAGGATTGCCAGAGATCTAGGAAAAGCATGAAGGAATTTGCAAAGGATGTGCACAAGGAAAGAATGAGAAGACGACATTTCCCAGCAGTGAGAGGAAGGCTAAAGGATTACTAGAGATAATACACTTGGATGTATGTGGACCTATGTCCTTTAGTTCATTAAGAGGGTATGTGTACTATGTTTCCTTTATAGATGACTTCTCACGTATATATTTCTTGAAAGGGAAAAGTGAAGTTTTCATTAAGTTCAAGGAATATAAATGCTTGTTTGAGAATCAAACGAATAGGGAGATCAAGACTCTATGGTCAGATAATAGCGGAGATTTCAGTTCAAAAGAATTCAAGGAACTCCGTAGAGATTCTAGGATTAAGAGAGAGTTGAGCACTCCAAACAATCCTCAACAGAATGGGGTTGTAGAATGAAATAACCAAACCATCATGGAGGCAATGAAGGCTATGTTACATGATCAGGATCTTCCTATGCACCTTTGGGAGGAGAAAACAAGAACAACTATGTATGTACATAACCATACTCCTCATCAAGTACTTGACAATAAGACTCCTGAAGAGGCTTTCTTAGGAGAGAAACCGAAACTAATCCATCTGAGAATATTTGGTTTCTCGGTGTACATACATATCCCAAAGGAGAAAAGGAATAAGCTTGATCCTTCTGGGAGGAAGAGTATCTTTGTTGGATATAGTGATACATCAAAGACCTACCAAATATACTTCCCAATATTCAAGACTATCGACATCAATAGAGATGTAACCTTTGATGAAGACTCAAGATACTTCAGATCCAGGAGGACACCTATCTAAGAGGTCAAGGAACCTAAAGAGGTGAGAGGCTGAGATATGGAAATTGGAGAAGCAATTCCAGAGGACCATGAATATCACGACATGAAAGAACCATAAGAGTCGATAGAGACATTCATTGAGAAGAACTTACACAAGAGGAAACCGAAATGGGAATGGGATCTCTTACGAGAAGCTGAAAGATATGGTGCTCCAGAGGGAATACATAGAGAGAGAAAGAGGGAAAATCCCTACAATATCTATGTGGCTCTGTTTTGTGACATCATTGACAGAGAACCTTCCACCTATGAAGAGGATACAAAAAAGAAAGAATGGAAGGATGCGATGATCGAGGAATATCAGTTGATCATTAAGAATGATGTCTGGGAGATTTTACTGAGAACGAAAAAGAAGTATGTCATGACTTCGAAGTGGATCTACAAGCTAAAACATGATGCATATGGAAACACTAAGAAATATAAGGTGAGATTCATAGCACGAGGCTTCTCACAGAAGGAAGGCATCGACTACCAAGAGACATTTGCACCTATGGAAAGGTACACTTCCATCAGGACCATACTTCCTTTGGTAGCAATTATCAAATGGGAAATACACCAGATCGATGTCAAGACAACTTTCTTGAATGGTGTAAATGAGGAGGAAGTGTACATGGAACAACCACTAGTATTCAAAACACATGATAGGAAGACCCATGCGTGTAAGTTGAAGAAGGCCTTGTATGGATTGAAAGAAGCACCGGGGACATGGTGCGATGGGATGGATAGATTCTTAATGAGCTTGGAATTCACCAAGAGTAAAGAGGATTCCAACCACTACTTCAAGGTGGAAACTTGAAGACCAGTGATACTCCTGCTATATGTCGATGACTTGTTTCTGACAAGCGAAGAGGAACTCATTACAGATGCAAAGAGGAGAATTGCTATAGATTTTGAGATGAAATACCTATGTATGATGCACTACTTCTTAGGCATGGATGTGTGGCAGAGTGCAGATGGGATATTCCTTGGTCAAGGAAAATATGCAGTAGAGATTCTGAAGATATTCAAAATGATGGATTGCAATTAAATGGCCACACCTATGGAATCTAACTTGAAGCTTCTGAGTGATGCTTCATCCAAGAAGGTCGATACCACAATGTATCGTCAGATGATTGGATTATTGATGTATCTGACGAATACAAGACCATGCATATGATTTTTCGTAAACACATTAAGCCGGCTCCTAACAAATCTGAGACACGTTCACCTAATAGTTACAAAGCATATACTGAGGTACCTAAAAGGTACAGTCAAATATGGGCTCAAATATTATAGGAATCAGAAGATTAACCTACAAGGTTATGTTCATTCGGAATGCAAAGGTATTGCCACTGATAGGAAGAGAACCTCAGGTTTATACTTCAGTTTGGGATCTGGAATGATCTCCTAGTTCAGCAGGAAGCAATCATGTGTGGCACTGATTATAGCCGAGGAAGAGTATGTTGTTGCTTAATTGGCTAGTTGCGAGGTAGTGTGGCTTCGAAAGCTATTATCTGACTTGTTTGATATCCAGTTGGATGTGACTTGTATCCTCTATGACAATCAGAGTTGCATGAAGGTATTGGAAAATCCTGTGTTCCACAACAAGTCAAAGCACATTGAGATCAAGTTCCAATTTATCAAGGATATGGTGCAGAGAGGAGCAGTGAAGTTCAAGTATGTGGCAACAGAGGAGTAGATAGCCGATGTGTTGACCAAGATTCTTGAGAGAGTGAAGTTCGAGTACTTCAGAGAAATACTTGGTGTGATCCATATTGAGATCTCTCGAAAGAGGGAGTGATGTGTTCTAGAATACCTAGAGAAGACAGGTTGTCTGAGTGTAACATCTAGCGAAGCTCATAGTTTGCTCAAACGTAGTCAGTCCTATAGGTTATCCTTGGATAAGTCTTGGTGAAGCTCATAGGTTATCCATGGATGTAATCAGTCCTAATGTGTTCTATGCTAGAAATAATTGATGCATGATATCTCACATGGGAAATGTGATAGGTTGTCCGAGCGGGAAAAATGATGGGTAAGAAGGATGCTTGAATGCAATCAGTCCTGTAGGTTGTCCTCGGATGTAATCAGTCCCAGCGAAGCTCCCATGTTATCCATGGATGTAATCTATCATGTGACAGGTTATTCGAGTGTAAAATGAGACCTAGCTTGGTACGCAGGTTACTCAAATGTAATACGCCACGTGGGTTGTCCAAGTGTAAAATGAGACCTGGCATGGTACCTAGGTTACTTGGATGTAATACGTCTCGAAGGTTGTATGAACGTGAAATATCTTGGACGCAGGTTGTTTAGATGTAATAATTCCTTTATGTTGACCAAAGAACATAAAAGGTCCTCATGTAGCGGGTTGTTTCATTGTAATCCGTCCTTACATATATATCTATATATATGTGTTCCCATGGTGAGATGATAAGGTCATGAAGCACAAGAGGTGCACCTAGGAGGTTCTACTGATAGAACGCAGGTTGACCGTGCAGAGACTTAATGCACTGAGTGTGATCCTAGGAGATTCTCGCATAGTAGAAGGTGCATGTTGTCTTAATAACATGAAAATTATCCTATCTTACTATTATGGTGAAAGAATGCAGGTTTTCTGCATCTAAAGCTTTGTTCTTTGTCATGATTTGTACAGGGAAAAAGAAATGATTTGGATACGACGAGATAAAGGTAGAAGATGCAGGTTATTGTCATGGCAATATAAAGAAGGTCTTGGACAGTTACTACATGATGGCTTGCTCGAGATATGATGAAGACCTGGCAGAGGACTAGTCCTACATCTAGCATGAAAAAGGGTTGGATCTGTAGAAACTTATATAGTATGGTACGATGATTGAAATAATAAGATGATGATGGAAGTAGCAATGATGATGAATCTATGACTCTGTGATGAGGACTTTGCGATGAATACTTGACCAAATGTGTTGATGACTGTAAATAGAGAGAATACCTTCCTAGTTAAGAGGGAGCGTTGATGTATCTGTAACTTTAGAAGATATTATGATGTATATTATCATCATGTGTTGTTGTACCCCCATTGGGGATGTGTTTACCCCCTTGAGGGATTTCTTAATTGTGTCTAGAACTAGAGGTACAACCTCTGTTGTAAGTCGGGTAAATAGTCCCCATTGTAATATCATGTAATGTGTATTTAGAGCCTCTCTGGGAGAAATTGGCCCTGTTAGGGAAGACATGTGGGCCCCATTCTTATGTTTGGTTAGAGACTTGAAAGGGTATAAATAGGGAGGTTCTCTCCCTCATTTATACACACCTCACACTCTCAAGTTCTCATGATAGTGAGAGAGAGACAAAAGGGAGGAGAGACAGATAGTTGATGAATACTTCTTATTACTTCTTTTGATAATCTTACAAATATGAAGAAGTTTGCGGGGTTTTCTCCTTCATGGTTTCCTCGGTGAAAATATTTGTGTCTCTTGTATCTTTAATACCTTATGAATCTTGTTGTACTTGTTATTCTTTCAGATAAAGATCCTAGATAAACTAATCAGATCTAATGAAAAAACTAACATGGAGTGCTCTCATGATTAGAATGCAAGTGTCTTTCAAGTGGGAGTTGGGTACATTGGAGGACAACCTTCATAGATGGATTGATCTATTTCTATTTCTGATGGATACTCTTTTGGCTACTATATGGGAAATTTGGCGTACTAGGAACTTGTCCACCTTTTAAGGAACCAATCTGGTGGAAGAGGTGATTTGCATTAATATTCTGACTAGAATGAAGGATTTTTGATATGGCTCCTCGATCATCACTGCTAAAGTGACTGAACCACCACTCTGTGATTGGACTTCTTGTGACAAGTTACTTTGATGGGGCAGAACAAAAAGGTGTTTGTGGGATTGGGACGGTGATTAAGATGAACATGTACCATTGCTTCATATTAAGGATGGATGTGGGTTCTGGAACTAATACTAAAGCAGAATTGGTAGCCCTATGGGGGATTCTTTGGTTTGCTTAGTACAAGCACTTGCATTTATACTAGATATTGGGGGACTCCAAAGCAATTGTTGACTGGGTCAAATTGAAGTATCATATTTATTCGTTGAACCTCTCCCACTTGCTTAGTAGAGTCAGAAGCATATTATGTTACTTCCCGGGTACTTCTTTTCACCATATTTATGGAATACAATAGTGAAGCTAACTCACTTTCGAAAAAGGCTATTGATGATATATAAGCTTGGATGCCTCTCTTTCGAGGAGCTGCTTGATGGGATCGTGATCGACTCTAAGGACCTGAGAGTTTAATTATCTCCATTTTCAGTTTTTTGAGTCTATCTTGGACATATAAGTCCTCAACACTGTTTTGAGTTGGTTTCATAAGACTCTTTGGAAAACTCGCTATAGTATGTTACTAGGCTGACTTCTACATAATTTTGAATTCTATGTATAATGTAAGCAAGTATATTTATAGCTATCAATATAGGTGAAAACTTGATAGAGAATCTCCCTCTAGCAATTTGTATTTATGCCACATTTTTAATATAAAAAGTTGTTTGAGACACAGGTACACTCACGAGACACATATTGTATTCCCAATAACTAGTGAACATACCATATTATATACTCCTACTCCGAAACACGCTACAAACTAATACGAAGAGTTCGGAATATTTCGATTTTCTGAGATCTCTCATCATTGTAATTTTTTCTTTGTGAAAAAAAAAACATCAACCCACTTTTTATGTAATCCTCAATTTCGTTGTTAATTGTTTAGGAAATCACCAATTTCGTTGTTAAGAGGTACGGTAAAGTACATGGAGTGCACAACATGTCAAATAGTTAGGCTTAGTAGAGTATTGGTTGGTTTGAAGCAAGAAAAAGCTAAGACCACAATTATCGATTTATATGTCGACTATTATTTCAAATATTTTATTTGGAATATTAAGATCAATGTTGAGGTGTATTATTAAGGTCATGATCGTCAAGGCGAGATTGAAGATATGATTATTATAGTTATAAGTAAACTAGAGTGATAGTGAATATTTATAGGTTTAATTAGTTACTTATTTTGTGGAGATAGTTAGATATTAAAAGAAATTAAACTAATTAATATAAACATAAAATGAATATTTATAGGTTTAATTAGTTACTTATTTTATAAAGATAATTAGATGTTAAAAAATTAAACTAATTGATATAAACATAAAATAAAAATTAGTTAAAAATTAAAAATTAAAATTATTATTTAAAAAACATAAAAATTATATATAAAAATATATAATAATATTTAAATCTTAATCAAGATGGATTTCAACATAACTAAATATGATGACCATAAAATAAATCCCAACTAACCATAACAAAACATAACTATAAAATAAATCTCAACTAAGCATAACTAAGCTTACAAAATATGACAACCATAAAATCATTCCCGACTATATATTTTTTACATTGGTTAATAAACTTCAATAAAATTAACAATCAGTTATATAATATTATAAATCAATTTTCATTGGATGATTACTCAAGGTTTTTGAATGTAGCTTTTAGTAATATAGCATGCTTGAATGTAAGATAAGATTCTGAGTTGTAATTTCTAAGTAATAAAACATGCGGCGCATGCATAAGTCCCATGCATCGGAAGGTAATAATCTAAGAGGCCAGTGAATGAATAGATTTGTTGCTTAGGCACAATTCAGAGTTTATTTATTCTACATAACTTTTGTTTCCTTAAACATCTGTTTAAGGCATTATTTAATTTCTTCTTTAATCGCTGCCATTAATCTTCAATTCTGTTCGATGAAAGCAATCAAGTTGTCTTTGTCAAAGATTCTTGGGCTGTGCTCGCTTCGCTTGTCGCGACTCCAACTACTTAAAAATGCCATAGCTTAAGACAAAAGAAAGGAGTTGTCTAACTAGCGGACTAGCGGACTTTTTGACTTTTAGGTTAATTATCTGCTGGAATTCGGTGAATTTAATTTACAAAATCTGTAATTTCTGTTGTTTGTTGGGCTATTTTAAGCTCAGAAATGAAATCAGGTGACAGGAAAACCCTCAAACATCCACACTCTGTAAGATCTAACAGTACTTTTGAAGGTTTTGAAAATTCTGTAAAGATTCATGGCCAAAAACTAATAAAAACCAGCCCAAAACATAGGTCAAAAAGTGCCCTCTTTAGACAACTCGCAAAAGGCAAAAGAAAGAATAGAGGAAGTCGTATTTAAATATATTGACTATTGACTGTATTGGAGGATCAAAATTAATGGACGGCAAAAGGAAGACTAGAGGAAGTCGTATTTAAATATATTGACTGTATTGGAGGATCAAATTAATGGACGACTTTTATGATTAGGATCCAGAATGTCAACGGTTTGAATCCACAGCATACATAGAGATCAGGATGATGACTCGACTTGATCAGGTTTAAAGCTACCATTAGCAAAGTCGTAACAATGTATATTTTGTTTCATTATGCGAATCCGACATACCAGACGCCGAAAGGATGGAATTCTCATACTGTCGACTCTCGCACTTATTAATACAATATTTTCAGCGCGTAAGCTCATGAGTCATGACCACTTCAACATTTCAATTGGTCAAAAAGAGTGACGGCAGGTATTATTGAAAAGTTGAAAAATATTGTTCGGATTTTAACGGCCGGGGATTCATTGCATGGTAACAACTGTTGCTGCCATGTTATAAACGTTAGCTGATTCTAATAATACAAATTCTTGTAACCATTATTGTTGACTATAATAGTATTCGATTTAGGTTAACTGCACATTACTTTGGGAGTTGACTAATTATTTTTACTAATTTTACTAATAGGTATTGGTTTTTTATTATTTTTTTTAATATTTTAATTCATTTATTTTAAATGTCATTCGCTAATCAACTTGATCTTTTATTTTAAATGTTACCTATAGGCATTGCATATTGTTTTTATTCAACCTTGACCGCATATTATTTACTGTTGAAAGTTGGGTGCCCATGCATATTGTTTTTATTCAACCTTGACCGCATATTATTTAGTGTTGAAAGTTGGGTGCCCATACAATCAGCATTGCATGACTGGCTCATCGTTATTCATCCACTTTGCACACCGTCTTGCTGACACATCATAACATGCATCACCTTGCACACTGCCTTGATGAGTCATCATAACACCGCCTTGCTAAGGAATTGCTTATTTTTCCTTCAAGGGAAGATAGTAGGAACAGTAATGAGCTTGCTCTCGGGCTAGCACTGTACAATTTGCAGTGTTGTTGCTTACCGTGGAGCCAAGCTCTGTTTGGAGCACAAAGGTCAAACGTCATTAGCATTGGCAAAGGCTACTCGTTGAGGTACATTAGCTTTGTTCATTTTTCATTGAAACAGAGATGTTAACAATACATAAGCTCATTACATGTCTATTTTCAACTTTGCTTTGCAAATAAGTCATGCAAAATTTTGTAATTTTAGATCATGTCATACTTTGTATTTGCATTGAAATTTAGTTGCAGTCTAGCAAATTTCAAAGGGTTGTAAAAATATTCTATCTATGAATCATTGGAATCATTGGAATAAGTTCAGTACCTTGTCTATCTTCAACTTTGCAAACAACTCCAATTTTTTTTAATTCTGGATCATGTCATATTCTATTTTTGCATCGAAATTTACCTGCAATAGAGCAAATTTGAAAGGGTTACTACGCTGATTTCTCTGCTTTCTTGCCTTTATCCTAAAATATAATCTTACATTCTATTAGATGCACTGCAATTTACAGGAGGATAAGATCAACTAAAAACAATGCAATCCTTCTGCTCACTAAAAACTTTGTGAATTTCTACAACAGAATGAAATTCATTGGCCCTAGCCCTAGTCCTAGGGTTTGTGCAGTCTCTGAACATGGACTTGGCCCTTAATGCCTTCGATCTCATTGAAGGAGGAAGGAAAGGGTCAGATAAATACTCGTCATAAGCATGCAAACGAAGATACGGAGAAGCATTAATAGTTCCTAGTTGATAACTCAATGGCTTAACTTCGATTATAAAGGATTAAGTAATTTGATACTCTAATTTGGAAATAATTGTCAAAGAACATCACTCAACTTAAACTTTACACCCATGCAGATTTCAACTTGAACTTGAACATCACTCAACTCTATCCCAACGGTAAAATTTTTATCTGATGAATAGTTCTACACCTAAATTATAGTTCTAATTTCACCATGCCTCAAAGAATTTTAGAGGTTCGTCAATCAACTTAAAATTCAAAAAAAATTGAATCCATAATTTATTTCTTTTGTCTAAATTCCACCCATGCCTACCTATTCCGTGGAGAGACAATGCCGAGAAATTGTTATTTTTATGTACTCATTGATGACCATGTTTAACATGTGCATATATAGAGAGAGATATATATAGAGGGAGAGAATAGTCCGACTATGCATAGTACATCCCTCTTCCGATAAATAAAGCTGCTAAAAAGCTGTCAATATGCCCCACAACTCTGGAGAAGTTTTGTCCTAGAAATGGCCTGCGTCGTTAACCCCATCCGAAGATAGATTTTTTATCTAAACTTGTTTCAATTATCTCTAATTCTTATGATATTGGCTGAAATTTTTTTATTAGCATTGTTTTCCCAATTCAATTCTTATATTTTTGAGTGAAATGATATGTTATTCACCAAAATAGTTAAGAAGTATGGAAAATCTAAAATTAACAAATATCTAAACAAAACCAAAATATTTTCAACAAGTTTTCAAATAAAACCATGTGCAAGGCTTCTTAAATAATTCATGATTTTATTGGACATGATTTAGGAGGGCTTGGAAAATGGTTTTAAAACCATGTATGGGGTAGATGTTTTAATGTTCCTTCCTAACAAAATAAAAAAACAATAAAAAATATTATATGTGGGCCATAAATAATATTAAATATTAATAATAAAAATATTGTATGTACACCTTAAATAAAAAGATGTGTCTTTTGGTTTGAATTAAATCAATGGCTATATATAGGACACACCTAAGATGATAGCTTCTTGAGTGCAATACTTAAAAAAAGGTTTGCACCTTGAAAGATTTGATCCCTCTGAGCCCTTGATAGAACCTAGGATTTGGATCTATGCTCGTTTAAAATAAATTTCAATTTCGAGGGACATCCAAGAGGGGGATCGCACCCGCCTTGGGCCCATGATGGAATAACATATAAATGAAATTTCCAATTCACTTTGGTTATTATTTACTAGGCCGCAAGATAAAAATAAAGAGATCCATTTTATTTCAATGTGATGAAAGTTATACCTATTTTTCTTTTTGGTTATAAATTTAAAGGAATAATATTTTTTATTTTACACTTCTTTTTTAAGATTTGCGTATTGTTTTTTACACTTTATTGCCTATAGTGGATACTTACAAGACAACTAAATATTTTCCTATTAGTTAGTGTTTCCATGTATAAAGACACATATTAGCAATAGAATCAAGCATATAAATTAAGAATACTTATTTTACTTCATAATCAATCAATGCATGCTTTTTTTGTTACATAGAATTTATAGTTGTCACGTCCATGAAGAATATATTGATAATATGTGTTAAGTTAAAGATCCAAATCCTAGGCTCTATCAAACGCGGAGAGGGATCAAATCTCTTTGTAGGTATCCATTGATTTGATTCAAACCAAAAGACACATCTTTTTATTCAATATTTTATTATTAATATTTAATATTATTTATGGCCCACATATAATATTTTTTATTATTTTTTATTTTGTTATGAACTAACATTACAACATTTCCCCAAACATGGTTTTAAAACCATATGCAAGGCCCTCCTACAACCATCGGTTGTTTAGGAGGCTTTGCACATGGTTTTAAAACCATAAACCATGTGCAAGGCCAACATTTTTTATTATTTTGTTAAGTTAAAACATTACAACATCTCCCCCATATTGTGTTTTTTTCCTCACCCATATTTTTTTACGGATAATTAAATTTTTACTTTTTTATTGTTTTGTTAGGTAGGAAGATTACAACATCTCCCCCATATTAGGTTTTTTTCTCGCGGACATTTATTTTGTTTTATAATTAAAAAATTATTTTTTATTAATAAAAATAATGTTACGTAACGTTACAAGATCTCCCCCATACTAGGTTGTAGAGATAAATTATATATTAGTTTTATGATAATTGCAAATTAATAAAAATTGGCTAAATTGTAAGTATTTTTCTTCATAATTAGTTAATGAATGTAACTTTTGCATATTTGTCTAGGATTTATGTGTTGTAATTTATAACATGAAATAGTTGGCACTTAGACAATTATATTTGGGTAAATTACTATTTTATGTGTTAGGATTTACAACACTATTCCAAATTGGAATAGTTGAGGCATAGACAACTATAATGGGAATTATAATGGAGATAAATCTTTGATCAAATTTAGGATCCTAAAATGGGTTTGCACCTTAAGGGATTTGATCCCTCTTGACACTTGATAAAGCCTAAGATGAGTCTATGTTGCTTTATTATATTTTGCATATTAATCTGTTTTAAGATGTTTTTAAAATGAAAATTGTTTTCTGATATAATATTTTGTGTATATGGATTGCTATTAATATGATATAGTTATTGAGTTCTCACTGACCAAATCACTCTGCTAGAGTTTGTCACTACTCCAAACCCTATGTTGCACTCTCACCGTCCTTCTCTACATCCTCTGCACACATCTTGATTAGTAGCTACTCGCCCAGCGCTGCGTGACATCATGGCGTTTGCATCTAGGGGGAGTGGGTGATCCAGGCCCCTCCCTGCCTCTCCCAGCAAATCAGAATCCAACGAATCTCATGAACTTCACCACCAACACATTGAAAATAGGTTCCAAAGATGTCCCCATCAGGTTGGAAGCCACATCGCCCACTGGAAAGATAGCCGCTAACCCCAACCTGGACAAAGGTAATCTCACCCCTAGAACTAATAAATCTTGTATTCCATGCTTGGCTGAGCGCCCTTGTTTAACACTTTTGATGGAAAGGGTTAACGCCAAAGCGCAAAAAATGAAAGATCATGCCCTAATCAACAAATTTATGGGATTTTGGCCAACAGAACAGGCTCTTCACGGTTGGATTGCTGCTAAATGGAAACCCAAAGCACACTTGGATTTGTAGCTAGGATCCAAAGGTTTTTTCACAATCATCTTTCACCATATAGAAGACAAGGCTCGAGTGGAAGAAGGAGATCCCTACTTCTTCAATTTTGCAGGATTATACCTTGGGAACTGGGTCGAACGCTTCTGCCCTGAAAAAGAGGACTTCTCCTGGGCCCCTGTCTAGATCCGAATGTTCTCTCTTCCTCAAGAATATTGGGATGAGGCTACCCTTCAAGAGATCAAAAATACTCTGGGATCCTTTGTTAGAACTGTTGATCAGACGTGAATGAACAAATTTACCTCATATGCCAAAATTTGTGTTTTCATGCACATTGCAAAAGCTCTCCCTAATGCGATCTATCTTTCCCATGAAGACACCGACTGGATCCAGCCTCTTGACTATGAACATATCCCATTTCGATGTAGAAAATGCCATGAACATGGGCATTTGTTCTGTGAATGTCCTTTGAATAAAGCTCCTGAGAAATCTATCCCCCCAATCACAGATGAGCAAGGGTTCCAACACATGGCCCGAAGGAAAAGAAACCACAAAAGACCATCGCCTAAAAATCTTTCAGAGAACCCTACACCCACCTCTAATAGCTTTCAGGTTTTGGAAGAAGCTTCGATAAACCCGAAAAATACCTCCAATGAATTTATCTCGAATCATGAAGTTCCAACTCAGCTTCAGGCATCAAATTCTAAGGAAAAATCCATCTCTCAGCATTCAGAGCAATACTTAGGTAAGGGTCTAGAAAACCCTTCTAATACTCAAGAGAATAGACATTATAATATGCCCATGCCAGATCATAATTAGGAAAAACCGGAGTAACAATATATGATGGATGCGATTCTAGAAGGGCTTGATCTCATTGGTATGGAGGATGCCTGTACTAGAAAAGCTTTCAAGTCTATTCCCCCCAAACAGATTCAAATTATACACAAAGCTCTAATAAAAGAAAAGCTAGGAGTTGCTACCTCTGGCCAAAAAGAGGAAATAGAAAGCTCATAAAGATCCAAAGAAAATCAGCTCTACAATGAATCAATCATTTAGGTACAGCTTTGGTTGACTCTGGCCAATATGCCGAGTTAACGAAAATTTTCACCTCCCCCCCCCCACTGTTAACCAATGAAGCTCATCTCCTGGAATATTAGAGGTCTCAACTACTGCACTAAACAAATATTGCTAAGAATGAAGTTGCAAAAAGATCCTCCCTCCATCCTCTTCCTCCAAGAAACCAAATGCCCCAGTGACTCTTCCTTTGCTATTTTGGCTCGTATTTGGAAAAATTGCACTACCATCACCATTGATGCGTAGGGCACCTCAGGTGGCCTCTCTATTAGCTGGAACCCCCACATCATCTCTCTCGATTATGCCCTTGCCTCTAGGCATGCAATTTCTGCTTCTTTCCATATTCTTGGTTCCCGCATCAAAGGATTTCTAATGAATGTTTATGGACCTCAAAATGCAGGGGAAAAAAAACCTTCTTAAGCATATTGACTGGTTTATAACCCTACACATTAATTCTCCAATCATCATAGGTGGAGACTTCAACATGATCTCCAATCTGGAGGAAAAAAAAAGAAGGCCTCAGATCACTCTCACGGGAGGATGAATCCTTCAACTCTATGATAAACTCATGTGAAATGGTTGACATTCAAACCTCCTCTGGCTATTTCACTTGGAACAACAGAAGAGGTGGACCCCACCAAATTTCTAAACGTCTAGACCGCTTCCTCGTCTCAAAATCTCTCCTCACCATGGGAGGACTTCTGGATGTAATGGATCTCCCCACGGCTGGCTCAGATCACTGGCCCATTTCCCTCTCCTAACATAGTCAAGGGAAATCCCTACATAAACCCTTCAGGTTTGAAAATTTTTGTCTCACCCATCCCACGTTCCTGAATACTGTTACCACTTGGTGGACTGAGATGTCGGTCTCTGGAAGATCGAAAATGGCAATCATGCATCAAGAATTGAAAGTGCTCCATGGCCATCTTAGGAATTGGAACAAAAATACCTTTGGTGACATTTTCAAAGACAAAGCAGTGATTCAAGAAAACCTCAAAACTCTCCAACACCAAGCAATGGAGAATGGCTTTACCCCTGACACTAAACTGCAAGAAAGAGAACTTCTCCACCAATTCAATAAAAGATGTGATCAAGAAGCCATTTAATGGAATCAAAATGCGAGAGTTAAGTGTCTAAAGGATGGTGAATGCAATACGAGCTTCTTCCATAAATCCACTATCCATCACAGAATGCGGAATAAGATCAACAAGCTACACACTGATTCTGGAGACACTCTTGAGGATCATCAAGATATATCCAATGAAATAACGCACCATGTTAGTCAGCTCCTCTCTGAGCCAAATGACAATCGACTTGAAGAGATCAGCAAGGTCACCCATTGCATCCCCCCCTTAGTGAACAATGACCACAACCACGCTCTGATGCAACCTGTCTCACTGGAAGAAGTCGAAGTGGCTGTGAAACAAATGGCAGATGGCACTGCTCCTGGCCCGGGTGGTTTCACCATTGACTTCTTCCATCACTGTTGGGATCTGCTCAAGGATGAAGTGCTGGAAATCGTAGAATAATCAAGGAAAAAAAAAGGGTTTTACTAGCTCTAAATGCCACTCATCTGGCTCTCATTCCTAAAGAAACAGGTGCTTCTCATCCTAGTAATTTCCACCCCATCTCTCTCTACAATGTTATTTACAAAATTATCTCCAAAGTTGTGGCCAACAGGTTAAAGCCCCTCCTTCCTCTCATCATCTCATTGGAGCAATCAGGCTATGTGGAAGGAAGATAGATCCTTGATGGTATCGTTCTATCCCATGAGGTAGTCCACTCACTCCAAGAATGATCCTTAAATGATACTTAAATTGGACCTATCAAAATGATCCTTAAAACTCCAAGAATGATCCTTAAATTGGACCTGTCAAAATCCTTTGATAAACTTAGCTGGACCTTCATTGAAAAAATTCTACTAGCTTATGGTTTCTATCAGGATTGGGTTCACTGGATCCTTTCACTCATCTCCTCTGCTTTCTTTTCCATCTTGGTCAATGGTTCACCTTCCTCCACTTTTCCCCCTTCACGAGGCATTCGCCAGGGTGACCCCCTTTCCCCCCTTTTTTTTATTCTTATGGCTGAGGGCCTCGGGTGATTGATCGAGTCAGCTCTCTCTGATCACTCTCTCAAAGGCCTCTCCCTCCACAATAGCTCTCCTCTGGCCTACCAGTAATTTGTGGATGACAGTCTTCTTTTTGGTCACTCCTCTGTGCAGGAATCAAAGAAAATTCATTCTATTCTGAACACCTTTGAAGTCACTTTTAGAACCTACCTAAATCTGGAAAAATCCCAAATTTTCTTCTTCAACATGAGTAAATCCACCCAAAAGAATATTTCTTGAATTCTTCACTTCTCTGTTTCCTCCTTACCCACAAAATACTTAGGAGCCCCACTGTTTGATGTCGCTCTTAAGCACTCTTCCTAGAAAGAACTCCTAAACAAACTCGAACTCTGCCTCTCCTCCTAGACGTACCGAAATCTTAACCTCCCTAACAGAGCTGTCTTGCTTAAATCCACACTGCAATCCATCCCTTTCTACATCTTCTCTGTCTTAGTAGCCCTGAAAAGGGTTCTAAAAGTGATTAAAACCTTACAAAGATATTTTTTGTGGGGTTGCAACAATAATAATAAAAGATGGGCACTTATAAGTTGGGACACGCTCTGCAAAATGAAGTCAGAAGGAGGTCTCAGCATAAGGGATCCTAGCCTTAACAACCAAGCCCTCTTTGCCAAAATCTGGTAGAATTGGATTTCTAAGAACAACACTCCCTAGTCGCTGCTATGGAATAACAAATATGCTCTAGATTTTTCCACGTAGTCGCTCGTCAGATTTGATAAGGATATCCCTGGTTCTCACATTTGGAAAGATTCCAACTCGCAATGAGCCATCATCCAAAAGCACAACTTCTAGGAATTAAATGAAGGTAACAATGCTCTTTTCTGGGAAGACTCTTGGAAACAACTCCCCAGTCTCAAAAATCTGGATCCTGATCTGGTTTTCCAAAATTACATCAACATCAACAATCAATTCAAAGTCAAGGATTTCCAGTCCTCTTCCTCTAATGGTTTCCACAGGTGGAAAGAGCCCGCCCGTTGGGACTCTACCCCAGTCGACAACCTCTCGGACAAAATTTGGCCGGAGCTGTGCACTAGACAGATCAAACACAAGCAAGGGTTAGATATCATTCGATGGGGACATTGCCCTTCAGGCATCTTCTTAGTCAAAGAAGCTTACAACATTATTTCAGCTAATCCCACCATTGAGGTCTCTCCGATTTGGTCCCATCTCTGTACTTCTCATCAATGGCCCAAAGTCACCCATTTCCTTTGGCTTCTCCTACATCGAAGAATCCTAACTTGGGAAAACTTATCGCGTAAATGCTTCCAGGGTCCTTCCAGATGTAGCTTTTGCCTGAATCACCATGAAACTATAGACCATCTCTTGGATGCTTTCCTTTTCACCATCCAACTATGGGACTTCATGGATGTGGATTTCAGACGTTCCAACTGAGTAAAAGGCAATATCAATGAGACCATCAAAAACTAGATGGACCACCCCTTTGAAAGTAACATCATCAAGCAGCTTTGGACTCTTATCCCTGGCTTTGTTCTTTGGCTCACCTGGAAAGAAAGAAACAACATAATTTTTAAAAACTCCGCCTCCACTCCTCACGTGTTGTGGCAAGCAATCAACAAGAAGCTCCACAAAACCATCCACTCAAAAGGTTGTTCATATGCCAACCTCCCCACCTCTCAAAAAGAAAAACAAATCTTACTTGCTCTCAACTTTGATGTCTCTAGTGTCCCAGCCTCCTGCAGCAATCCCACCATATGCCCAGACAGCCCCTCTCACTAGGATCCTCCGCTTGAGAATGTGTTTAAACTCAACATTGATGGAGCCTCAAAGGGAAATCCTAGTAAAGCTGGTTTTGGTGGCACTATTAGAAACTATCAAGGCAATATCAACCTTATCTTTTACGGCAACTCAGGTTTTAACTCTAATAATGCAGCTGAACTTGATGGCCTGTTAGCAAGGATTTCTTTAGTCAAACAGAAAGGTCTCCATCCGATTATTGTGGAAGGAGACTCTGGCATCATCCTTTCCATGGCCTCTAAACTTCTCCACAGCTCTCAGGTCTCTAAAGCCTCCACCAGTTGGCACTTGGCTCAGGGGCTTAGTTGTCTGCCCGCCCTCTTCCAACACATGCAAGCCATAACCTTTCACCATGTACATAGAAAATCCAACTCCTTAGCTGATTTCCTCTCCAACTCAGGAGTCAATTCCACCCTCTTGCTAATCAAAGGCTCCCTTCAAGATCCGCTGGATGAGCAAATCAAAACCAAATGTCTCCAACTTGCTCGCTCTAAAATTCTTCACTTGAATGCGGGTGACAATAGCATAGACATTGGTGCACCCAAAGACATCAACACGTGTCCTTTGCCTCAAACAATGACACATGCAAACAGTCAGGACTCCTCGTGCCCAGAATCGTATTCCTCTGATGTTCCTCTTCTGGTGATCCCCAATGACACTTAGCATAATCTCTTCCAAGTTTAAATGATGTTAATACGTGTGGCCATCACTCTGCTCATGAATGTCATCAATCTGTGCAGGACCCTCTGTACACAGAAGATAATCCCCAAGTCAAGTTGAAGCATGGGAGCAGATATAGATCTGGTTCTTCGTCCTGGGCTCATTCAGAGCCTGTTCGATCGGCTTAATGGAGACTGACAGGAATTTTTCGCAGTCATTCTGTGCTCACTATGACATGGATGAAAGGCACATTGCCATGATTTCAGGGTGGTCTACCACTGTTTTATTGCTGCTGGTGGTAATATTACTGGTGCAGATCATTCCAGAACCCATGAAGGTGTTTTCGTCCCACAACATTTCGATCTCAAGCTTAATTTGGCCATGTCGCGCCAGCGTGGTACCCCTAGGCAAGCCAATTCCGGGTGTGCTAAATCCTAGAGGAGCAGGAGCGCCCCCATCACTGAGGATTATGAATCGCATATTTCTAGGCGTGTTTGGGTGATGGTAGAGGCATGGGAAAATAAGGTTCTTAATAGAAAGCTATCAACAGGAGAGGATGGTAGCCATATGAACCATTACTGGATGATGAAAAACATGCTTTGTAATCTAGCTGAAGATATGCTCAGCAACTGGGTAGAGGCTGAGATGGCGGTCCATACTGTGAAAATGAAGATAGCTGAGATTGATGCAATGCGAATAGATTTGGATAAAACCTTTTCCTGGAAAGGAACAACTAGCGTTTCTAGATTAAACATCGACAAGTCAGGGGGAGGAGAATAGGGGGGTACTAGTGGCAGTGCAAGTGGAGGCGACACAAGTGGGAAAGCCTTTACCAATCTAGGGGGAAGTGGTGGATCCTCCAAACCACCTTGAGCTAAACCATTCAGGGTCCCTTCTCTAGTGGAACCCCTCTCCAAACGATGAAAGGACTCACCACCAGTGCAGGCCGGGCTTCTCCCATCACTGTCTCTTATCCCTTCGGCAGCCACAAAATTTCCCACTAAGTCACAGGAGGAGCGATGGGAATGCCCCATCACCAAAGATCCCCCCTTTGCTTAATGAGTGCACTGAACAGGTTTCCTTCTGGCTTCGCTTCATGCAAGCTTTTAGATATTATCTATGTTCTACGTAAGTTCTACTTTATGTCTCTTTCTGGTTTTAGAGGGGCTCGGCTGGTTACACAACCCATATTTCCTGAGCATCTTTCACGAATAGTTTTTATAGTATGGATCAGTATTAGTAGGCATCCAAATAGATAGGTGTCTTATTTTTTGAATGGATTTGAAGGAGACCTAGTCTCCTTCAACCTCTGTCACTCATGAGNTTTTCTATGCATCTTACAAAAATATATATATATATATATATATATATATATATATATATTTTGTGTATATGAAACCAACTTCAAAATAATTGTTGATCTTAGTAATGCTTAGTAACCATCGTCATTATAAATAATTAGAATTTAAAATTTTAACTACAATATAATTAATAAACCTCAATTTAAAATATTATTTTATAACTACTTACATATGAATGAAATTCAGATTTCTATTACAATGTTGTCAAGGTTATATCCATTAGGCCAAAGAAAATTATTTTACATATTCTATCATGTTCCCTCATGAATTATCTATGGATTGAGTTCCTAATCCAATCAATCCATTGGGTTGATCTCTAGATAATAAAATAAGGAGTGAGCACCACTAGCCCATCTTTTGATAGTTTGGAAATTGTACTGAGAGCATTGTGCTACTCAAGACTTGGGAGATGTGCCCCTAGTCAAGCTCGGAGATGTGCCCTTGCTTGCATTTAGAGGATGAATAAATCTGGTATTCATCATTGAGTTGATTTCCAAGTTATTGATAAGCTCTAGGAATTTTTTTTAGTTGATTGAAGAAACTAGAGATTCAAATTCTCCAATTCTCTAGTGAATAATGTCTCCAATTTTCACTATATTGATGTTAAAGATTATTTCCTAAGGTATATGAGATATATTTCGAATTTATACTATTGTTTATGATGTAATGAATATTTTCTGAATTTTTAGTAGAAATTCGAATTGTTTTGACTAGCCTTCCTATGATTTGGTTCGACCTTGTCTAGATTTACATGCAAATTTGACTAGTTTTACTGTTTCAAGCATAAATGAGCCTCAATGTCATGAAATTACTTCATTAATTTTCTAATATGATATTACAACACTGATATAAGGATTACATTATTAAAAACAATAATTTGTGGCCATCTCCTACTGTTTTGAAAGTCCACAAGTCAATTCCTCTGAGCTGTCCACAAAACTAGTTTCACTAGTGTGAATCTCACATCTTCCAAATTCTGCTACAAAGCTACAAAATATTTTTTTATTACTTGTTAGTAACATCATATATTAGTTATTAAAATCTCTTTGAGTCCAATCCTTTCACCATCAGTCAGTGAAGAGTGAATTGTGACGTTTTTAGTTTGCATATGTTGGGACTTCGGAGAGCTTGGAATTAGACTTCTTCCTTTACGATATTCAAAAAATTAAAGTACCTAAAACATTGTGTATATGAAATTGAAAAATCATGATCCTTTCCTTACTTTTTTTATCCTCCTCAATTTCCCTTCTACTCACTCATTCAGCTAGAAATTTCTTGCATATTAGCTTGTTTTGAAAATTTCTTGTGCAAAGGAGTCAATGATCAATTGAAGCTCATTTATATAATTATAGTGGTACCATAGAATGGTCCTACAAACATGGTAGGGTGTTCAATCATGAGTTACATAAGTGATCCATATCCTAAGAAGAAAGATCCTTTAGGGGATGATTATGATGAAATGAATTCTACTGAAGGAAAAGAGGGAAAGTGAAAGACATAACATGGGTGGAAATGGAGAGCTCCAAAGTATTATTTCAAGTATGATGCAAGGATTCTGATAACTAACCTGTATCATCATCCCATTGAGACAAGAAACCAAATAATTCCTTGTTAAACATCTGGAGAATAAGAATGGTGAAGGGAGGAGTCATGGTTCACAACATGGAGAAAGGAAGAGCCCTAGGTAGTTTGTATTTCCAACCACTGGGCCTCATAATTAGACTGATGAATCTCAATGGTAGAAGAGAATGACAGTGCAAATGATAGACAATGATCAGAAGACAATGAAGAGAGCCACAACTCGTAGTAGTTGGAGGAATAAAAAAATCCCACGCTACTTGCAAGAAAGAGGATGTGGTCATGAGAGAAACCAATAATTAAAAAATGCCCTTACCATTGACCTGCATGAGAATAAGGATGCCCATGTCCTTGGCCAGACATTCCTGATGTTTGGAGAGATGATTGTTAGGCATAAAAGGAGTTATTACACACATAAATTTTCCAGGCATGGAAGAAGTAGAGGGCAGAGAAAAAGAAATGCAAACACACGAACAAATGTTTGACAGAGAATTATGAAAGAATCCCAACCATCAGGGAGATAAGTGTATGTTGCATCCTAGTGTAACTGATCGTAGGCAACAAAGGAGGCCGTTAGCACTCCATGAAATGAAAGAAGAAAACAAAAGAGCAACCGTGAAAACATCATTGTGGGTAGCGAAGACATTCAGAAACAACCTCTCCTCAAATGAAAAACCATCCTTATCTCGATTGTTGATTCCCTCCATCGAATAGGAAAGGATCAAAGTCAACCATTGACTCTGATTCTTTTCCGTTGGATGGAGGGAATAAACAATCAACATAAGCTCAGGCCAAATGAATAGATAACCATTCATCTTTGGTGATCGATCGGTTTCTCCTTATCACTGTAAGATGATGCTTGTGGACATTCTTTTTCCATATTTTGTGGGGTAAACCCATTCACCATCAAATGGAAAGTGTTCCATGATAGGAGGTTGAAATTCCACATAAGTTGGAGCCATTGTCGCTCTCAACCTATATCGCAAACAAAATCTAGCTTGATCAATATTTGTAAAGCGTGTAAGAGAGATGGTACGAAGTTATTTACATGTGGTTAGAGTTGTGGAAACATCAGTTTAATTTATGAAGTTCACTCATTATCACCTTTCGGGTAAAGGAAATGCAAGGTAAATGTCTTAAAATATCTGAAAGTCTACAAACAAAAAATGCGGGAATAAGGAAAACCCATGTGAACGTAGTTCTCGCCAGTCAAGTGAATATAAATCCTCATGGCACATGGTATATTTAACTATTATAAACAATGTTTTCTGCATATACCGAAGTCATTTTGTTTGTTTAAGAAATGGATTTCAGTGTGGTGAGGTTCCAGTTCCAAAGAATATTGTTAATGAACAATTGCATGGGACCTAGCTGTTATGCTTTATGAATAGTGAACCTTTTAAAATCCCTCAGAATATGGATTTGCATGTCATCTCCATCATTGAACACATATATTCAAGTTATATCCTAGGATATTCATGACACTCAGTATTAAGCATTCGAACGCGTACATCATATTTCAAAACCAACAGGAGTTTGAAATAGAGTATACATAGAATACATAAAATAGAAGCGAACATAAAACTAAAGGTCTCAACAAAACTCTGTTATTGAACTCAAAAAACTATTACATATATATAGTTGTTTAGAATACTACAAACCTGGATCTGATTAACAACAGAAAGGAGGGAAATACGGAAATGGTTTCAACTGTTTCTAATTTAAGTAAATCTTCAATAAAATCTAATGCTTCCCATTAATGAAGAAATGGATTTTCTACCACACCTAACCGTTTCCTACAATATTCAAAACTCATATTTCCAAGAGACTTGGTAAATATGTTAGCCACATTCTCAGTGGTTTTACAGTAGATCAAGTCTATTTCCTTCTCTTGAATCTTCTCTCTTACAAAATGATGTTGAATTTCAATATGCTTGGTTCTGGCATGGTAAATTGGGTTGTGTGCCAACTTAATAGTTCTTTGATTGTCACATTTGAGAACAGTTGGCTTCATTTATTTGTTTCCAACATCTTCAAGAATTTTCCTTAACTAAACAGATTCACAAGTAGCATTGTATAGAGCTTTGTATTAAGCTTATGTTGATGATAAAGAAACTGTTGGGTGTTTCTTACTTCTCCATGACACGACCCCTATACATATGTTGAATTCATATCCCGAATTTGATTTCCTATCATCAAGATTTCCATCCTGATCTAAATCAGAGTAACCTGTCAACTTAACATCACAATCATCAATATATGTAATACCAAATTAACAGTTCCCTTCAGATATCGAAGGAATTTCTTAGTAGCTATTGAGTGGATTTCAAGTGGTTTAGCGATGAAGTGATTAAGAATGTTCTCAGAATATGCTATGTCGGGTTTGGTAGTGGTGAGATAGTTTCAAATTCCCACTAACTGGCGATACAGAATACCATTTTTCTCTTTAGTTTCATCAACACTAGATAACTTAACATTTTGTTCTAAAGGTGTTGACACTGAATTTCTTTCAATCATATTGAATCTTTCCAAAATCTCTCTTGTGTATTTACTTTGAGTGATCATTGTTTTACTACCTTCTCTCCATATTTCCATACCTAAACAATAATGTATTTCACCGATGTCCTTCATTTCAAATGTATGTGCTAATTGAATTTTAATATCTTCAATCAAGTGAGAAGCACTGCATGTGATAATCAAATCATCAACATATAAGGATACCATAGCAACATTCCCATTTTCATCCTTTTTGACATACATATTAGGATCAATTTTTCTTTTCACAAAACATTTCTGAGCAAAGAATGAATCAATTTGAATATACGAAGATCTAGGTGCTTGTTTCAAACCATATAAAATATTTCTTAAGCTTATAGACAAGATCCTCTTGTACTTTATTTATAAATCCTTTAGGATGAATCAAATAGAATTATTCTTTTAAATCACCATTCAAAAATGCAGATTTAACATCTAACTGATGAACTTTCCAATTGTATTATGTAGCTAATGCAATCATGACTCTAATTGTATTTAAATTAGCTACAGGTGCAAAAGTATCTTCATAATCAATTACTTCCTTTCGTGAATACCCTTTTGCAACCAATCTGGCCTTAGATTTTTCAATACTTCCATCCGCATTAGATTCGGTTTTATACAACCATTTACATCCTGTGGGAACTTTGTTTTCAAGAAGTTCTATTAATTCCCAAGTTTTATTCTTCATTATGGATTCATATTTTTCATTCATTTCATTGTTCCATTCCTTATGATTTTTGGATTGTTCATAAGAAATAGGTTCTACAACATTCATTACTTGTGTCATCAATGCATAGTCTTTATACTTGGAGGGTATCTGAATTTTTCTTATTGACTTCCTCAGCGGTCCATCACTTTCTGCACTGTCATTTCTTCTTTTTTGAGGCACAGGAGTGGTTGGAGTATCTATGCTACTTTAACCTTGTTGTTGTACGTGTTCCTTTTCATGTTCCTGTTCATCTTCTATATCATTTTTCACATGAACATAATTGTCATAAGGAGTATGCCAAAAATCATACTTACTTATTTCTTCATCTGTAGTCTCATGAAAAATCACATCTCTTCTTGCTATGAGCTTATGTGTACTAAGATCAAATAGTTTGTATGCCTTATTATCATCACAATAACCAAGAAATGTACACTTGACAGATTTTGCATCTAGTTTTCTTCTCTCATCTTTGGGAATATGAGCAAATTCCTTAGAAGCAAATATTATTAAATGACCAACTTCATGTTTATAACCATAAAGAGCTTCAAAAGGAGTCTTTAAATCTAGAATCTTAGTTTGACTTCTATTCTTTAAATAAAAAATAGTGTTAATGGATTCTTCCCAAAAACCATTAGAGATATTTTTACCTTTCAACATGCTGCGAGCACATTCTACGAATGTCTCGTTCTTCCTTTTAGCTACACTGTTTTGTTGTAGTGTAGAAGACACTATGAATTGTTGAATGATCCCATTGTTCTTGCAGTAATTATCAAAATCTCCTGAGGTATATTCTCTACCTTGATCAAATCTGAGTATCTTGATGGATTTTCCTATCTACTTTTCCACCATAGTCTTGAATTCTTTAAAATATTCAAATACATCACTCTTTTTCCTTATAAAATAAACCCAAGTAAATCTTGAATTGTCATCAACAAATATAATAAAATACCTTGTACCACCAAGTGATATGGTTTGCATGAGACCACAGACATCAGTATGTATTTATTCAATTATCTCTCTCTATTTCTTCTCTTTATGCAGTGGAAAGTCTTCCGTATGCTGCTTACCTAGTGCAAAAGCTTCACATTCTATATGCTCATGTTTCAAAACAGGAAGCCTTCGACCATTAATTTATTCTGAAGTATAGCATTAAGTCATTTTGAATAAGATGTCCTTACCTGAGATTCCATAGCTGTACAACTGCCATTGTAGTAGATTTCAATGCTTGATGATTGGACTTTGTGACATCAAGCTTATATAGTCCTCCAATTATTGTCCCTGTGGCTATGACATTATAATGATTCTGAATATATTTCACAAGATAGTGATACTACATAAATTCTACATTCATATTTTGATCAATTATTGTGGAAATAGAAATCAAATTCTTTTTGATGCCTAGAACATACAACACATCATGAATCTGCTTCTTTTGGCCGTTAGGTAAATTCACACATATTACTCCTTATGAGATCTATTATCTCTTAAATATATGTGTGTTTCATCTATGCTCTCGTGATATTCATCAACCCACTCTTTGACACAAGACATATGAGCTAAGGCACCTGAATCTATGAACCATGCATTTTCATCATCAGTTTCTACAAACAATGCAACTTTAGAAATAAACAACTTTAGATTCTTAAAACCTTCATTGATAGAGGTGACTGTTTTCACATAATTTCCATTATATTTTCTAGACTTCTCTTTGGACTCATTAGCTTTCCTTTTATAACAGTATTTAGCATAATCACCAGATTTCCCATAGTAAAAGAAACCATAATTTTTCTTATCATGTGAATCAGATTTTGATTGAGTCATACCTCTATTTCTTTGCTGAAACTTGCTTATTTTGTTTATGTGCCATGTCTTGCCCTTATATGGTTGGTTCCCTTTGGCTATTAATGCGAATTATGAAGAATGAGAGTCCTGCTCAAACACCTTCATTCTTTCTTCTTCCTATAGAAGAATCCCTATTAACTCATTAAATATAGGTGGACTTGCTCTACCTCCTAGACTTGAAATAAAGACATGATAATCTCTGATTAAACCTTTGAATGCAATAGTTACCATGTCGGAATTTGAAACCTTATCATCAATTGCACTTAAATGATCATATAAATCTTTAATTTGAGAAACATAGTTGGTGATATTCTCATTTGTTTCCATTTTTATGGACAATAACTTAGTCTTCAGAAACAGAATCCGATTTGAGTTTGTAGTTTCATACAAACCTTTCAATATTTCCAAGGTCTCCTTGGAATTTTTACAGTCTCTAATGTGCGGGATTATGTTGTCCTTGACAAACATCCGCAACAACACTTTTTCCTTCATTTCTTGTTTCTCCCACTCTGCAGTAGCAGCACCTGCAAGTTTGGTCTCATCTCCATTTACTATAATTCAGACATTCCATGCTTAAAAAATAGTCAGGACCTTAAATTTCTAGTCAATGTAATTATCACCATCAAGCTTGGAAGCTTCATTTAGATAATTGTCTGGGAAGGAATTATTTGATATTGCTGCTAAAAACTTAAAACAACTCAGAAAATACCTTTTCTTGGGAGAAAATACCATCTCCTACTAGTGATGGTGGATCGAATCCCCAACTGCGTATAATAGCATGCTTCTTAATCTTCATATCACAATTACCAACTCACTAGTACTGGTTTCACAAACTACACACTACATTGCAGCAAAAACTCACTTAGTAAACACGCACACAGCAAAAACCCAAATCTGTGCAAACTGGACCACAATTTGCTCCTTCACGCATAGCACAGGCTCTGTCCTCCTCACAGGCTCCATTACACAACCACGTTGCTACCTTGGCTGGCTCCCTTTACTCGAATCCTTCATGCACAACAACTCCACTCGGCCACAAATGACTGTGTCTCGGCCTTAAGGCTCTCTCACGAAACCTCGGTGCTCTAATACCAAAACATAATACTTAGCGAAACAGAGTATACACAGAATACATAAAATAAAAGCGAACATAAAACTGAAGGCCTCAACAAAACTCTATTATTGAACTTAGAAAACTATTACAAATATATAGCTCTTCAGAATCCTACAAACCAGGATCCGATTAACAACAAAAAGGAGGGAAATATGGAAATGGTTTCAACTGTTTCTAATTTAAGTAAATCTTCATTAATATCTAATAGTTTGACATATTTTGAGCATTTTTTTAGATATTTTGAGTGTTTCATTGCGTGTATGAGGGTGAGTGTCAGTTATTTATGGATCACCCTCACTTGGATGCGCCTGAAGAAATTAGAATGCCAAAAGTCACAGCAACTCTTGAGGTTCCAACAGTTACAAAAGTCTTTCTTTCTCTTATGGAAGTTTTCAAATCATTTCGACTACATGTCATGGCCATTAAAAACTCAATGTAGTTGTCAAAACATTATCTCGCATCGAAGGTAAAAGGAAGGTATGGCTAGTGTTATTGGTTGAAATGACATGTATAGCCATGTGTGTCACTTTCCCATAACTGTTTCGGAAGCCAGAGCCTCCTAGGGGAGAGCCCTATTAGACTCTGCAAAGATACTAAACACCAAAGAAAACTCCTCTCTAGTATATTGTTGATCATTGCCTAATGAAGTCTTAAACAAGAGTGAATAATTAAGTGTTGTTATTTTAATAATGACCATACAATTATTTAATTGTAAGCAATGAATAATTAACCCAAAAATAAGAATAATATCCAAATATGCAAATAACAAAACAATATTTAAATAACAAAATAATAATTAACTCAAATAATTACCTAAACTATGCAACTAACAAAATAATAATTAAGTAATTAAATAAAAATTTAATGCGTGTATTTAAAACATTATTGATAAAACATTCACAATACTAATTATTAAAGCAAATGTATATAATTTAAAATATTATTGACAAATCAAGCAAATTAATAAATATTTACAATATTCGAGTAAGTGTTAATTCTAAATCTCAGATGCAATATTTATAATTCACAATTTAAAAAACTTAAAGCATTTATAAATCTCACAAAGAATTGTATTTTCCAAATAGAAAACTTCCAGGACTTTAATAATTGTATTTCCCATGAAACATGAGCGCTCACCTAACCCTAGCAGGCTGATCGCAAGCAGGGAGAGATTGTGACCGCGGGTGTGAGGAGAAAGAAACATTGTACCTCGTAGAGAGGGTTGCGAATGCAGAAGAGGAGGTTGGAAGGGAACGACGGATAATTGGCGAAGGATGGCTCATAGAGGTAGCGCGAGGTAGAGGATAGATGAAGCCGCAAATTGAAGGCGTCGACGATGGAGCTGGCGATGGAGGAGACCGCTGCGAGGAGGGACGATTGAGTAGGCAGGTCATGGGAGGTCGCGCGGGAATGAAGGGAGAGGACTAGGCTTGGGTGGACACACCAACGAGCTAACGTGTGGGGTGTGTGGTTGAAAGGCTGCTGCTAAAGCAAATTAAGAGGTCCGCTAAGGTAGTTGCACGGGATGAAGAGCGTGTGTTGAGAAGAACGAGCTTGCAAAGGATGTGGCCCACGGTGGATGATGGGCGATTGCAGCAGCAACGAAGGCCGCATGGAAGGTTCTCGCACCGTGATAGAGGGATGTGAAGGGGATAAAGGCAGTCAAGAGGGAAGAAGAAAGCTATTTGATCACGGATATGCTTTAGAGTGCGACTGTTGCTAGGGAAACGAGGTGAATAAGGTCAACGCGGTGAGGAAAATATGGGTGAAGCTATAGATGGACAATTGTGGAGGACGTGATATACCTACGGGGATCGAAGGAATAGTGGTTTGTTGGTGAATAAATGTGCAGATGGAGGAAGGTGGGGAGAGGAGGCTGAGAGAAGTAGGTCGCGGCTGCGAGAGTGCATAGAGTTAAGAGCTGTGCTGATGGGGGAAGGTGGGTTGAACCCTAAGCCTAAAATCCAGTTAAAAATAGCCTAAGAGAATTAAACCTATATTAAGTCTAACACAAACTAGCCAAAGACTAATTTAAAGTTAACCTAAGGCTAACCCTAGACCAGGTGTGTGTGAAAATGAAGTGTGAAAACCTAGGAAAACCCTAGCTCAAGTCTTACGTGACCTAGGGTTTCTGAGGACGAGCACTAACTTAGCGAGGAAGGGTTCTAGGTTAAGCAACTAGCTTAGGAAAACTAAGGGAAAACCCTACGGCACCCTCACAATGATATGTGTCACTATTTTCTAAAGTGACAAGAGGAAGGTAGAGGCCTATCCTAGGGAAAAGTGTAGCTCTAAGGCTACCACCAAGACTCACACATGCACATTAGAAACATTGAACAAAAAGTTAAGAAGCGTGACCTCCTTGTGCTTCTGTTCATACAACAAATCGAAGCATTACCAAAAGTAGAGATTCACCAAAGAATTACCAGAAAAATAGCTTGCACTAACCATACAACTTCCTCACCGAGAGCACATCCATCTAGAGAAAACCCTAAGTAGGGTAAAACAAGTGCATGATGATTTATCCCATAAGTTCTAATTTAAAGTAAAAGTGAAGAGATCACTTATCGAGGCCTACATGCCTTAAAAAAGGTAAATTTATAATTGTTTAATTGTCATCTTAAAATTAGAAGAAAATAATAATAAAATATAAACTATGGTAGGATACCTGGGGGTATTTGCAACCCCACACACCAAAACATGCCCAAATAATAGAATTGCTTCGAATAAAAGGCCGAAGAGGGATGGAGGGAGGGAATTATGCCCCATCTAACCCCTCGAATGTTGTAAAATCCCTCAATGCTCTCCTCAAATCATGGAAATGACCTTGCATGGAATATGCCTTCTTGTAAGGAAAGAAGGCCACGGAGAAAAAGGACCGACTAATTGAAGGATCGAAAGGGTGCATGAAGTGGTCGTAACTAAATACTAGTGTCTTGTGGCTAAATCAGAGGCCGCCAGAGCACGCAAGAAAGGAATGGGGCCATGAGACCAGTAGTCAACCTTTAGGGGCCCCAGACACCAACCTTGAGGTTAACAACCTCTTTAACGGGAAGTCAGCAACGCCATTAAGCCATAGTACCCTTAAGGGGGACCAAAGGGTCAGACCATGACCTCCATCGCTCAATAACACCCCTCATGGTCAAACAAATTTTCCCTCTCTCCCTCGGGTATACATTAAGGTGCGTTGGGTACAATAGTAGCGTAACACTGGCTCCAACTGCAGGACGAGTTCTCTTCCCGGGAGTGCTCGGGAACCTATGAATCTGCTGGTACCTATAGAACTACACACATATCAAATGTCCAAGAAATCAAAAGCATCTAGAGTCATACACTTTTGTCCTTCCTTGTTCGCAAAATGAAGGAAACAAACTAAGAGAAATGAAAACTAACTAGACATGAAAAGACATGAAATGCAACGTACAAAAATATGCCTAATGCAACTAAACCTACCTACTCTAAATATGGTAATTAAAATAGGTTAAGTGAAATCATACCACCAATGTAACCATTTAAGTAAGAAATTCATACCTACTATCTTACCTTTATATTTTAGCATAATCCGAGACAATACCCCATTGATGATATGTTGAGTTTGTACCAGGATCTTTGTCATGAAGAGTACAGGAAACCGGAAATTTTTAAGAACTTGGAAAACTTGAAATTGGTGTCATGGAGAAGCGCCACTTTGATAGGATTTATTGATCCATTCTTCTAGTGGACTTATGTATGGGACACCTCCATCATACATATCTTCTAAGAAAAAATTCTTCCTAAAACTTGCCCATAAATCATGAACTTGGGAGGCTATCCATGGAGTTGGGCTTCCAAAATATTTGTATATGAGCCACAACCTGTCTCTACATTTACTCAAGCTTTCCTTGGTACATATAGGTATATCACTTATATTTTCCGCAATCATGTTATTAACCCTAATAATCCTCGAACGGTTTAAATTGTTAACAATGCAATCCATACCTTCATGCCTCAAATGAAAATATAAACAATAAGTATTATGAGACTCAGGGATGAAATTCAGACCTATCCATCTACCTGCCTCGACCTTGTTGATATGTATCATTAACAAATTTTCGATGTAGGGTAGAGCGTGTTGAACAACTTCTTCTATGCTTCTTGAGGGGCACAACTAAAAGTGATAACCTAGGCTCATCATATGTTGAATATCTACAAAAGAGTCCATTGCGCAACATGCTTCCCTGTTGCAGGATGAGTATGGTGATGACATCACTACAACAAAACCCTATGATTAATGTCTCTTTTAGCTTCCTTTTTAGTGTCCACTATCACTTTTAATGTATTTTTCATCATTTTTTTGACAAAGTCTACACTTTTCTATGGGATGGCATTTTTAATGGCCTTATTTGTGTCCCTTTTTAAAATTTGGTGCTATTTTGGATGCTAATTAGTGTCTCAATTAACATCCCAATTAGTGTCCCAATTAGCTTCCTAATTAGCATCCCCATTAGTATCCCAATTGTCTTCCCAAGTTAAAATTTTCCACTATTTTGGATGTATTATTAGCATCCCAATTAGCATCCCAATTATCGTCCCGATTAGCATCCAAATTGTTGTCCCACGTAGCATCCCAATTAGCGTCCTAATTTAAAAGTGGGCACTATTTTGGATGATAATTAGCATCCCAATTAACATCCCAATTTATAGTCCCAATGAGCATCACAATTAGCTTCCAAATTACCATCCCAATTATCGTCCAAAAAAGCATCCCATATAATGCCTAGAATAGCCTCCAAAAAAACATCTGGAATAGCACTAGGAATCGTATTAGGTTTAGAGATAGGAATTGTTTTTGGAAAATGTCCAACATAACATTAGATTTATCAATGCCAATGCCAATGATCAATGTCAGTGTCAACGTCAATGATCATTATTCATGTGATAGTACTTTTGGATCTTGATTTATCATAGTGTCACCTAAATGATGATAATCATGGAATCTTTTTATATTGATTAATCCTAATGAGGGGTAAATTACTTTAATGTAACCTAAATTGCTTTAATGCCATTTCAGTGTCCCCAAAAACATTTGATAAAGCCTAATGGCATATGATTTTCCCTAACAACATGACAATGATGCATTACGATAATTATGATGGAGTGCATGCATATGATTTGATAAGTATAATACTATATCATACATTCCTGTGAGGTAGTAGGGTTCCTTGCCCAATATTATCACAATTATATTGATGATGAATACGACGATGATAATGATGTTTCTTTATTGTATGATGATGATGACAATGCAGATGTCAATGATGATTATGCATGTGTTAGCACTTTCAGATCCTAATTGATTCTAATGGCACCTAAATGTCTGTAATGACATCTAAATGACCCTATTATCATCGAAATGACTGTAACGACATATAAATGACCTTGACAATTAGATGACATAAATCCTAATGACGATGAGTGATTAGGAACACTAATGGCATATGGGTGACCATAATGACAATGCTGACGATGATTTTGTTAATGATGTACTTAATGTCGATGATGAGGACGATAATTAGGATGATGATCAAGATGATGTTGATGTACCATATGGCATTGATGATGATGGTGATTATGAAAATGTCGATGTCCATGATGATGATGCATGTCATAATACTTTTGGATACTGACTGATCCTAGTGGAACTTAAATGTTCATAATGACATATAAGAGACATACTAATATCACCTAAATGGCTATAATGACATTTAGTTATTGTCGATGACATTTTAGTGACCTTAATGGAATTTAAGTGATTGTAACAACATGACATGGATTCAAATGGTGATGACTGATGATGAACCATAATGGAATATGAGTGACCCTATCAATGATGATGACAATGATGTGGTTGATGATGTATTTGTTGATGAGGACAATCATGACCATGATGTTGTTGATGATGTACTTATTGATGTTGATGTTGATGTTGATGATGGCGATGCAATCTATGATGATGATGCAATGTATGATGTACTTGACGTTCACATTCACTTGTCCCTGACAACATTTGAGTGACCTTAATAGCATTTGAGTGGATTTAATGGCATTTGAGTGACCTTAATGGCAGTTGTCCTTGACAACATTTCAATGATAAGTTGGATGTGGTAAATTTATTGAAAAATATTAGCTACTATTTATAGATAACCACATTAATTAGAAAAATATTAATGATAAACTAAGTTTTCTGCCTCATCAACATTGTTCATTAGTGCAAGATGGAACATTACTATAGTAAATTTCATAGAATTTTTCAACAGTGTGAGTAATATTAACTAAACAAAAATTGACATTTCATTATTCAATGCATAATAAAAAAAGGGGAACACATGTGGTTAAAATAAATTGAAACAAAAATAACATTTGCTAAGCCCATGATAAAATGACTATTTTGAATAGTGATTTCCATGTACATTTAAGTACAGAGTCGTTAAGAAGCAACCTTTTGAAAAATTCTAAATCAAGAAACTAATTCAAAATTACTAAATCCATGTAATAAAAAAACAATTTCAAATCTTTTGGAATAAGATCATAATTATTCAAGTAATGTGTATTAGAAATCCTATAAAATTAGAAGTCTTTATTTACATTATTATCAACATATATGTCATCCAATGATTCCTTATCAATGTTGATATGGTCCTGTAAGTTTTTTATATTATTCTTTCTACACCATCCTACTAAAGTGGTATTATAATCACCTTCATCTTCACTTTCTTCTAACTCTAGATCATCCAATTGATTTGCACCATCTTGATTCTCATCTAGCTCTATATCATATTGATTAATGGCATGAAAAATGTTGTCATGTTGTGCTTGAACATCTTCATCTCCATCTTCTTCTATTTGAACATCTTTATCTTGAACATCACCATGGGTGGTCATTTATTTAGTTTTCTCTAATCTCTCAGCTATAATTGGTTGGATATCATTGTTTTGCTCAGTATTCATCGAGGCATCATCAAATACATGTATTAATATTGGATCATAATGTATGTCAAATATCCACTTTGTATGCACAATATATTCATAGAAAAACACCTACACATGAACCATAATCATATATTAGACATGTTAGTATAATTTTTAATTAATAGCACATTTATATTCATAATGAACTATGAATTAACATATTGTATATAACCATTGATTCTTGTTATTATAGTTATGTTATATTGATAATAATACCTAATCACAATGAATTGGTAAGGCATAGGGTTCCTTGTCTTCTGGTAGGTGCCTCAAGGAATATATAGAAAATAATCCACTATGGGTATCATGTCTTCACATCCTCTCAAATTCCTCATACCATCTACATTTAAAAATATAGAATTTGAAAGGCCGGTAATCCAACTCAATAATTTCTTGGATTTTTCCAACATACTCAAGATTCCGATCAATAATATTTTTATCTTTGAACTTGCTCAACTTGATTATTGGAAATCAACCATGACACCACAATCAAAGGACCATCTTTTTAATTCTATTATTTCCACACGATAGTGTCGGCCATATGCCCACATTGCAGGATACCTCCTCAGCTGTATCAGACCATTTGTTTTAGTTCAATTAGAAAAAAAAATTATATATTCATTATTAAATAGTCAATAGTGTCAACAATGATTTATAAAAAGATGTTTTGTGAGATTTATAAATGTACCTTTCTTTCACATGCTCTAGACATGTTGATCACATCTTCTTTTACGTTTGCATCATTTCCTTCTTCATCTATTTGATTTTGAATTTGTTCACTAACCCATTATAATGTGCAATATTTTCCCCATTCCCTAGACAAATCCATGGGAAGTGATGTATTCCTTGGGTTTGATCTCTTAAATTGTCTCCTTGCTTCTAAAACTTCTTCCCTTTTATTTTCATACAATTAAATCCATTTATTCATACAATCCATGTGGTAAGGAATGAACTTGTTAAGCACAATGCGTTCATCAACACCTATTGAAAATAAACATGTACATTTTTAAATTGCAAATGCGATTATTATATTTTTTTTAAATAATATTTTTTAAGAGTAAATGATTGAAAAAATAACCACAATGATCATGCTTTTACTCACCAACTTCTACATGAACACCATTAGATTGAGTTTTCCCTCCATATAATATATGTTGCACATGCTTCATCCATATTAGTGGACCATCTTCATAATATTTACCAAGGAATTCACATAGAATGAAAACTGTTTCATTCAATACATATCCTTCAGTCATGCAACCCTCTATATGTGAATTTTTTCAGACATATATTCTATTATTCTCATATAACTCTCAAAGAAAAAAATCCTCCTTGTTGATACAACACCTGCCATTTCAATGTCATCTACTAGGTGTATGAGCAGATGAACCTGAAGGTTTGTGAAACTTGTAGGGACCTCCTTTTCCAATAAACATACAATTTCTGCAGTTTTGTTCTTCCATCTTTGTAATTCACTCTCATGGATATCATTGGAGGACACCCACCTAATATAATATTGGTAAATTAGTATGAACAACTACTGACATTAAAAATGCAATGTATTATAGCTTTGTCTTACATACATAAACATTTCATGCCACATACCTTGTAAATGTTGGAAATCGACTTACATATCTTAGTAACTACATATGTAAGAGTATAACTGAATAAAGAGGATGTGTTTGTACATACCACCCATGCCATCATAACCATTGACTAATGTTTTGTATGCCTCGACTCAGTGTTATGGAAGTCAACCTGGCCTGTAATTGACATGGAAATATGACTAAGCATGTCACAAGAACAAAACCAACTAAGAAGCTTGAATGCAAGGATGAGTGGCATATTAGCCACATGTAATAAATTTATTGGTTGATAGGGGACCCCTTAAATTTGTAGGAATATTAGGTCCAGGTAGGTGGTATTTGGGCATAGGTAATTATAGTCTCCTAAAATTTTGTAAATGATCCTTAGGCATTTTGGCCTTTTAGGAAGGAAGGAGGTAAATATACAAGGGAACAAACATTGGGGGTTCGCTAGTTTTATAGTTGATTGGTTGGTTATCTTAGAAAAGATAGGATCAATGTTTGAATATTGGGGAAGAGGCATTGCCCATGATTCAGGTGAAGCACTTGAAATTGTAGAGAGGGAAATATTTGAGGAGACCAAAACCCACAAAATATTAGTTGTTAAGTGTATCATAGTAAAGGAAATAAGGTATATACACCATATAGTTGTTGAGTTTGACATGAGTATAAGCTCTAGTTGAGATATTTGTAATCTCTAATTTTCCCTAAAAAAATCAAATATTTGAGAAATCCATTTCAGGTTAGAGCTTTCCCAAATCAAGTTTCTCTAGGAAAAGTCTTAGTGTCTGATTGTGTATTTTTTCATTGCATTGTTTATTCTAAATAAATATTTATAGTTATCAACACTATTTAAATAACCACAAAAGAAAGTACTAATTAAAGAACATAGGGTTTTTGTTGGTTAACTCAGACCAATGAAAACAACAAAAAGACCTCCTAATTGTTTGAGGGAAAACAATATACTCAAAGGAATAGACTTTAGAACTTATGATTTCTATGCTAAAATATGTAGGAGTCCTCATGGTCATCCTAGGACATAGTTTGTATGGTTAATGTGTGGTGCAAGAACTATATGGTGGGTTTATGAAAGTGTAACATAAATTAGAAATTATATACATTATCAAGTTATTTAGAGAATATTCTTAACATGTTATGTAAAAAGAATCAAGTTCAAGATGAGAAAAGGTTTTATAAGCTCTAACTTATGATCGTAATATATTTGATGCAATACAAGTTATTCCAGAAGTCATTACTAAAGTGACATGTTTATTTTGTGACATTTCAATGAAAATTAATAATTTTTGTATTTTATTATTAGGTATAAGCTTTTGTCTGCCATTTTTTAGAAAGCTTAACCCACTTTTCAAAGGGAGAAGGAGATGATGCACTCCATTTTTTAAATGGATAATGATATGATGCACTCCACTTTTCAAAATAAGAGAAGATGTTGCATTCCCCACCTCCTTAAAGATTGCAATCCAAGACTATATTATGGATATGCAGATTATGTAAAGATCCAAATGAAAATGGATATCCTAATTAAGTAAATATACAAATGTGAATGTATATCCTAATTATGGATTTAGATAGACTATATTGGATTACACACATGGTGGAAATACTACACTTTTGAGAGGAATCTCAAATATTTTCCTCTTTTGTAATAGTTATGGGGATGATCTAGACACATAGGATTAATATTGATTACCTCCAAGGATGGGATAAGGATTTAATAGGGAGGATCTCCTACATGCCATAGGAAAGAGGGAGGATTAAACATTCAAAAAGATTGAGGAGGAGAAGGAAAAAGTAAAGAGATAATAAAGGTATGGCCGAGGAATCCTTGGATTGCATAACACTTTTTCTATTTTGGAAATGCATTTTAGAGGTATATCATTTTCACAACCTTTGAATCTTTTATTTTGAATTTTGATGACCATTAATGTACTTATGAAATTAATTATATATATCCATGAGTTTTTTATGATAATTTTTTTTCTTTATGGGAGATAATGTGTAAAAATGTATGATGATTTACTTGCTTTAAAAGAACATTTTTATTTATGATGGATATATATCGAATGAATGCATGCTTAAAATCACACAAGGTAGCATAGTGCATGGAAATCCTTGAATGTGTGAATCTCATCAAGAGAAGGAGGGATATCTACCTTATATTTAAGGGAATTTTGAGGACTGAAGTCAATGTAAGAAAGATCAAAGTGAATAATATTGCAAGGAAAGGTGAAGGAGGAGCATAAGGAGAACAAGGAGGTTTTACTTATGGAGAAGGAACCCAAACAATTAAAGGACCCGTAGAAGAATAAACTAATGATACAAAGGGTTGTATTGGATATGTATATTACGACAACATGGATACTGATGTTAGATTGTTCTTAACCACATGGGTCTTTCCATTGGTGAAATACAATCTCACCCAAAAAGGTGCACATAATGACCATCATCACATCCAACCATGAACAACTTAGAATAATGTTTAAATGAACCCTTGCATATATGAGAAAACAATCAAGTTGATACAATTTTAGACCTAACTGTTATCACAAGATCTAATACCCTAGTAGGCTTAGTCACTGACTTGTTAAATCCAATATAAGTCCAATTCACTTCTAAATTTTTGTAAAGCCATGACTGGAAACAATGGGAGTGGTAATTATGTTGAGTGAAAATTGAGGATCTACAACTCATTTGATGGTAGTGTCATCATTGTGTATAGATACTAAAAAGGGTCTAGAGATGTTGAAGGTTTATTCATTACCTAGATGCATATCATAAAGATAGAAGGAGAGTGATGGGTCTTGAAACAATGCCAACTTGGGAGAGAAATCCATTAATTCTCAAATGAGAAAGTCATGATGATTAAGGAAACACTATAAAATATCCATGGTGGACATTTCAACATATTTCTTTGATGAGGTCTAAACTAGAGAATAAGGTAGCAAGGGGGAAGATTGTAGTAGAGGAGATAAGAAATTGATATGGGTACATCTTTTTAAATTTTTTTAAGGATACCTACTTTTTTTATATTAAAAAAAGAGATGGTTTCAAGGAGAGATTTAGATTAAAAAATACAAAACACAGGGAATGAAGGAAAAAAAGGAAAATAATGGTCAACTATTGGCAACAAACCAAACCAAAACATGTAAGGGGGCGAATGATTATTCACTTGACAACAAAAGGATATGAGCTATGTTCAAATAAATTAGTCATTTATCTTCTTTGTTCATTGTTTCTGTATCGCAAATTGTTTGAATACATCTCCCATGTCCCAAGCCTACTAGTATTTTAATGACGGTCCTCTAAACCCAAGTAAGTTTGACACCTTTTGTTCTTTATTTCACCCTCACATTGTTGATTACCTCTTTGAACTATTTAATTTCCTCATGGGTGTATTTCAAATTATGGAAAGATACATGTTCATTGTGCTTGACTTCCATGGCTTATTGAAAACAAAATAATGTAAAGTAAAAGCATCAGAGGCATTACAAAATGAAGCTACATAGCCATTTATGTTACGACTGTGTTATGACCACACATTAATTAAAGATCATAATTAAGATTTCTATAATAACATGTATAATTCAAAATACACAAAAATTGCTTTTATAATATAAAATCTAATTTTCCTTCACTTTATTATTAACTATACTAACTCTATATACTATTTTTATGGATTTAAACCTACAAATTCTTCAAAAGAAATGCATATTCTTAGATCCACTCAAATTATACATCACTTTTAACCCGATACATTCCACATAAAAACATCCCACTCCGCTTTTATTTGTTACCCATTATGATGACTTGGCGGTAAGAAAACCTTTTGAAAAATTTTTGTTACACGATTAGATTAAATTAACTTAGTGTGAGATTAGATTAAATTAACTTAGTGTGCAAAATTAAAACTAGAGAAGATAAAGGGAAAATCGAGGGAAATGCGAGGGTTACTACTACCATTTCTATTCTCAGTTCTCCATTTCATCTGTGTTTTGTGTGGATTTTTCATAAACATAATTTTTTGGTTTGTTTGTAACAAAAAAAACATATATCTTTGAGATAATAATAGATGTTGTAAGTTCCTTCAATATTTTTCTTTGGCTCTTGGAGAAAATCTCCATCTAAATGCATGGTCGTTGAAACTTAGATCCTTGTTCCTTGTGATGTATTTGGAAGTCCTTGTTTCTTCTTACGCAATGGATGATAATGCTTTGGCCTCTATGCTGAAATTGAAAAGGATTATGCACTCACTAATACCTCATCTAGTGAAAATAGAAGCTACCCTCGCCCTCATTTACCCTACACAGTTTTGGATATGTTAATATATATGAGAAAGAAAACATAAAATCATCGTAGATGAGACCAGATAAGTTTCAAGAGTGTATGTTGGTGAATCCTACCAACAAAACTTCATCAACAGGGGTTCCCACTCTGTCAACACCCTGGAGCACAATCTCACTGAGCACCGGCCTAGACAGGTTTTACCCTGTCTAGCAATGTCTGCGAAGCACACGAGGTCTCACCCAAGGTGTTAAAGGGAGAGTTGTCAGAACCGGGTTTTCAATAGTGGGAGAGGAGGATATGGGGATCCGATGGAGGGACACCATAAATTATGTGATCATTATACAGTATTAGCATATAGCAGCATTATTCATGGAGCATTATAGTGCATTAACCAGTTACAGAAACATAGATTGCAAAACCAACAGATCACATAGCAGGAAGAAAATGATTCATATCTATATTATGCCATTGTAATAAAATAGAGTCCCAACATCATCACAGATCTATAACAATAGACAAGAATTGATCCATACTCATCGCATCATATATTAATCTTGTGCAACTATGCCATATTACACAATCCTTCTCCAAAACTGGAGACTGCATACATTAGGAGGAAGCCTAGATAAAAACCACAGTCACAACAAAAAAGTCTCCATAAAACAGATCACACCAGATCTTATCCCTTACAATCGCACATGCAATTGGATACAATCGTTCACAATTTCTCACATATCACATCTGAATCTCCTATGACTCTCCAAAATAGATCTATAAATAGGCTTAAGCCTTTACAACGAGGGTCCACTACTAACTGACTTCTAATCGCTACTTACCTATTGCAACAAAACTTGGTCAAAATATATATAAAATATTCAAAAAGTGGTTATTTTCCTGCTTATCACACCAACCTTCCCTTGCGCAGTACCATGTGAGCTTGCGCAGCTATCGTGATGCTGCACAACTCACTTGCCCCAAACCCCTTGCCAACAAGCCCCCAACACAGTTTTGTGGCTCACCCTAGAGCCACGTCCAGTTGACAAGGTGTGTGCCAACATTCTATCCTTAAAATATTCAAATTGCTATGCAATTTCATGAACCTATAGCTGGACTTTACTAGCGATACTCTGACAATTAGTAAAATTCTACTAAATAGGGTGCTCCTCACTTTCCTTGTTGTCGATGAGTTGTCAATTCTCGTGAATGACCTGGAGCATGGTGATGGCCTTAACAACCAACTGGCCACCAATTTCTTGGAATTCATTGAGCTTCTCATGATGCTTTTACTGGCATTGTTGTGCCCTGGCAGCTCACTGTTGCAGGTCCTTCAGTTCTGTGGCCCATGTGATCTGCACCATCAGCGACGTCTTTAGGGTTGTCAACTAACCCTCTGCCTCTTTAACCTGCACAGTTAGTTGATCAAGTTGCTCATCCTGAACGATACTTTGCAAAAATTGTGTGGTCGCCTCCATAACCATCTTAGCCTCTTTCTCCATGGTGCTGAACTGAGTGGTAATTTCTTCAATGGAGGTCTTGTGCTCCGCAACCTGCTCCAGCGGTGTTGTGGGTTGTACCTAGGCCTAGAGTAGCAAGTTAGTGTCCTGAAGTGGAACCAGATTTTTCCCCAATTTCTTGGCCTGCTCGACTGGGGTGAGCCATGTGGTGTTGTAAAAAATGTTCTAGTAGGCATTAGAAATACCCTGCTCAACTTCGCTGCACCTTGCACACAGCTGTGCCTGTTCAAAAATCAAGTAGTCTTGCACCTTCTTGAGGTCAGTAATCTCTTCAGTAGCCTTTCACTGTAACTCAGTCTGTGTCGCCTTCAGTTGGTTGATTTCTTGTAACTTCTCTTCTCCTAACTACATGCAGACCTGGTGCAACTCCTTTGCTTCCTTCTGCAACTTTGCAATGGTATTTTGGGCCTTGACATAACTTGTAGCCAAATCTTTTTGTTGGGCCTCCAACTCTAGTGTGGCACCATGCTGCAAATCAACCAAATTTGTAACAGATAGTTTGTTCAAATCCAAAGTCACACTTTGGATTGGGTGCAGTTGCTGGTGGACTTCTTCACTGTCGGTGTCGATCGCAATCAGGGGAACTTGCACATTGTGGGCCCAAGGCTATCCTGCAATAGAGGTCTTGCCAATGAATCTTGGAAACAATATCAAAAATAGACTCTAGTTTATTTCTTAAAGCACCAAATTCTTCATGGCTGGATTCACGGATCGCCAGAGTTGTAGCCATAGAGGAATCAGTAATGGCTTTGATAAGTCATTGTAGCTGGTCTTCCATCCCCAATTTGGTACCATTGTCAGCCTCATACTTCTAATTCCACTTGGTGCGAGTCTCCTCCTACATACACTATACTATATCCTCAGGATCCATCGATGACTCATTGTTGGAGTCATGGGTGCTCAATTCCTATGGGGCAGGGTCTTTAGGGACATCCAGGGGTAGCTCCTTCTCTAACTCCTCTTGACTCACCAAAACGCACCAGACCCCTAGCCAATATTCCATAATGTCATCCAATTCTTCCATGGTGACTTTATAACGCAATGGTATCCACTGCCGTTTAGGGTCTTGCCGTGCCTAAATATGAATGGACTCGGGTCCAATAGAAAACCTAAGGATCCACTGATACTTGGGCACGACGTAGGGAGAAACTCACGAAACTGCAATGGGGGCTACCTGTAGTGCTTCCCAATAGATCCAGAAATGAATAGCACAGTATGTTTGGTGACTAGGTTCTTCGACCCACCATAGCTTCTAATAGCATGCTCCATGACAAACCTTGAATACCTCAATTGTCATTGGTTGGTAGTCCTCTAATTCCATCCGAGAAACCAGAGTGATGAGAATTGAAATCCAACTATAAGAAAAAGTTCACCCAGTCTGAGCAACAAGCACATCTTCGAGTAACTAATTCAACAAAAATAAATACCAATTCATCTGTACCCCCTCAGCACATTTCTGGGCACATGCCACAACACTCATATTGCAATTGATTGGTCGATTTCCGCGAACAACCTTGCTGGCCAGAATTCTTGAGCCAATGTGCACTGTCTATGAGTTGATACTATCAATGCGATAAGAACGACCATCCCATTGTAACCCGAAGGGCTCCTTCAACTGCTTCGCCAGTCTCTTATCTGTATCTCTTCCACAAATGTATTGCGATAGGTCCTCCCCAGCCTTAGGCAAACCAGTAATGATTGCAATCAAATCGACGATGACAGGGATCGTCGTATTCAACCAAAGAATCCTTCCATGGAAACACACCAATAGTTTCTTTACACATGCATGTGCTTCATTCAAACAACCAAAATGGGGCATATTGATGAGCCCCAATAACCCACAGTTTTCTAATCCACTGGCCCATGGTTTCGAAATTCATTGAATAGGGCCACTAGGCATCATATGGACAAATTCATATGGCTCATCCCAAACACCTTTAAGCAAAAGCAGGTTGTGATCATCGAACTTGAGCCTGATTAGTGCAGAGATGATGTCGACAGAGCATGTCATCCCTTGCGGCAACACTGGCAACTTGGGTGGGTACCTTTGATTCTTCGACATCTGTCGTGGCTTGGCTTCTGGATGTGTAGGAGTGATGTATCCCAAAATATCATTCAGCGAGACACCCTAAGGTGTCACGGACTCAATAGCTCCTCAGCTTGATGTCCCAGTCTCTATAGTTCCTTCTCCTCGCATTCTCATAGACGTGTGAGTTTGCCTCTTCTCTAGCGGTGTAGGATTGGGTCTTTGTGGCTTTTGCTTCTGCTTCAGGATGGATGACAAACCCATTGGCATACTCATGACTTCCTCTTCCATAGTCATGGGCCAAACGGGGGACTCATACTCACTCAAAATTTCAATAGCGTCAAGGTTGCTCAACATCTCTTATCCCTCAAAGCATGAAATGATGCTCAACATCTCGAACTACACTTCACTCAACACTTTGCTCAATACTCTCCATAGAATTCTCCTTCTATCTATGCTCTCACAACTAAATAATTCCATCTGATGCATCCTGCGTGATGTTTTATAGCCACTTCTAATTCCAAATTCATCATTACCAAATCTAACTTAATCATTATTGCCAAATCGGGTGGTATGATGCCAAATCTGTCGACGATATTATGCTTTTAACTGTCAGATCACCCATTAATGCAAGTCACTTCAATAAGCACCGCCAGCCAACTGGTTTAACTAGCTGCATTTATTACTTGAATTTGACCACCGCATAGCTCGACAACTGTCACAAAGGGTCAACCAACTACCGCGAACAATTGTAACCTTGTACAACCTCTCCCTCAAGGCTTGCCTTGCATTGCTGAACTTAAATCCTCATTTTTTTTTTTAATCCTCAATACTTCAAGTGGTGCGCATTGTCAACCCAGTTCTATACGGCTTCAAGCGACTGCTATTGATGAGATTTAGAAACATTGCGCCATCTAACTACTGTAATGGAACAAGATAGGGACCTAACCAGTGCATTTGTAAAATACATGGATGCTTGATGAACTTACTATCGTATAACAGCAGCAAATCTCCTGTCACAAACTATTTGTGCTTAATATGGCGATCATGCCATGCCTTTTGTCGATCCTTCACAACCTGTTGGCGGAAGCCCACGATGAAATGATCTTCTTCAAGCTAAATCAACTACGCAACACTTTATTCCAATGTCATTGCATCATCCATACCCGTCGCTACAGCAATATGCAAACTGGGAATGATATATTCCATAGGCATGACTTCCTCTTTCCCATAAACCAAATTAAATGGTGTCTGACCTATTAGTCGTTTACAAGTAGTATGATAGGACCATAGAACTATAGGAATTTTTAAGTCCCAGTCATATCGGTTAGTGTTACATCTCTTGGTCAGCGTTGTCTCCAAAATTTTGTTGAAGGCCTCAACATTACCATTTTCCTATGGATGATATGGCGTACTCCTCTTATGTTGTATCTGGAGCTTTTCAGTTAGCGTTTTTACCATGTGATTGACAAAATGACTTCCTTGGTCACCCAAATCGTGTCACAATGTTCTAAAAAATAAACTGTGCTTCTATCACAGTGGTACAATCAACAACTGGTGCAACTTCCGCCCACCGATTCAGGTAGTCATTTGCAGTAATGATATAGCGGGAACTAAAGCGCTTTCTTGGTGGATTGATAGGACCGACAAAGTCTACAACCCATTTATCAAATGGTTGCAGAGTCACCTATGGCACCAACAACATCTCATCTCTCTGCGATGGTTTACCAACCTGTTGGTAGACATCAAAGCTCCTTGCATAGTCTGCTGCATCATTATGAAACGTGGGCCACCATAGCCCAGCATGCAACACTTTTGGTGCAATAGAGTGGCCTCCATAGTGACCTCCCATGATCCCTGCATGTGCTTCTTCTATAATGGGACCTGCTCATGCGGTAAGATGCACCGTCGCAATATTTCATCTGGTCCAAGTTTATATAGCTGTCTATCAATTAGTTGAAAATTGGAGGCTTTTATGACCAGCTGTTTCTTTTGGCTAATCGACATGTCTGCTGGAATGACGCTGGTAGACAAAAACTGAATTATTGGTGCATAGTGATCATCTGCAACTTCAACTAAAAACAATTGTGCATCTGGTAAGCCATCATCAATATTGGTTGGTTCTTCACCATTCTCAACACACGACAAATGATCCAGTCCAGCATTCAACCTTCCCAACTTTACCATGATTTCAAAATCAAACTCTTGGAACAAAAGAAACCACCTACAAATTCTCCCCCCCAACAAAAGCTTATTGAATAGGTATTGCAAAGCAGAATGATTAGTGAACATCTTGAAGTGTCCACCCAACAAATAGTGCCTAAATTTTTGCAGTGCATAAACCATCGCCAAGGCCTTCCCTTTCAGTTGTGGTATAATTTCATTCAACAAATGATAACTTTCTACTGGTATATGCTATTGGATGATCCAGGTCGCCTTCACCTGGATGCACAAGAATAACCCCGAGTGCAGTATAAGAGGCATCAACGTGCACATAGAATCTTTTATTCCAATCAAGAAAAACCAATATTGGTGCAGAGGCCATCTTGGCCTTCAAGGTGTCGAAGATTCCTTGACATTCTCGAGTCCATTCGAAAGCAACATCTTTCTTTAACATCTTTTCCATGGGAGCAGTAATTGCAGCGTATCCTTTGATAAACTTGTGATAGAAGCTTGTGTGTCCTAGTGTCACCCGAATCATCTTTACATTCGTTGGTGGTGATAAACTGAGGATCAGTGCAATCTTCACCGGATCAACCAATAGACCTTATTTGCATACGATGTCCCAAGTAGTATGCCAAAGGGAGCATAGAAAATACATTTTTTTGAATTCAACACAATTTGGTGCTATCTACACCATTCCAGCATCAATCACAGATTGTCCAGATGGTCTTTAACCAAGCCATAGATGATCCAGTCATCCATATATACCTGCAGGAATTTTTGAATAAAAGATTTAAATACAGCAACGACTAGGCAGGAGAACACATCAGGTGCATTCTTTAGCCCAAATTGCATGACGGTATACTAGAAGCATCCCCACTCGGTGAAGAATGTAGTTTTATGGCGGTCCTCCTTCATGATCCAGATCTGGTGGTATCCCGAAAATCCATCTGTGATGGAATATACCTCCTGGATACCTACACCTTCCAGGACTTCATCTGTAAAAGGGGTTAGGAATGGATCATGTACACATGCATGATTCAATTTCCTCAGATCGACACAAATGTGGATCTCACTAGTCTTCTTATCTTGGACCACCATAGGGACTATCCACTATGATTCTTCTATAGGCTTAACGATCCTAGCATCGAACATCCTATCAATCTCATCTTTCATTTGATCCTTGTATCGCAGGTTGAATCTATATGCCCTCTAGAGGACTAGTTTTACATCTGGCTTGAGTGGAATCTTCATCTCCCACAAGTCGTTGAGTATCCCCTTCATATTTGAAAATCTTGTTTGGAAAAGGTCCTGGAATTCATGCAGTAGATCTGTTACTTTGGCCATCATCTCTTTTCCCCAATAGTCTTCGACATTAGAAAATTTTGGATTTTCTTTCAACCCAATGTTAACTTTCTGGATCCTCAATGGCTAGTTCATCGAGTTCATTGCTATGTCAGGAGTTGCAACACCATGGATTTCTTTAAACTCGGGAATATTAACATTCAGCAGCTCATCATCATCTTCAAGTTCCCCAGACAAGTTGTAGCACGTCATTAGGGATTGGATGGAACAATTTTGATGAGGATCAATAGGACATGCAACTGGGATGACTTTTAGTGCTGCGTCGTAGATAATGTGAAAAGCGTTACATACCTTGGGGTTGGCATCTTGGAAGACAAACGTTTAAACAAATAAAATTGACAACGCCTCCCAAGTGGCAATGGTTCTGCGCAATTCTGTTTCCACATACCATGATCTTGGAATCTCTTCTAGAGTATGAACACAAGCGTGAACCCACTCATCTCTGGGCCACGATGTCCATAACATATTACAGCCATTTAAATGACTAGCAGGGTCATTTCATCCATCATATCTCCCAGCATGATAGGCCTCTGCATTGCCAAAATGGATCATCATCAACCTGCGGCACTGCTCCCAATCATGGATCATCTATTTTTGTGTCACCCACCATCGAGCCGAAGTAGCCTTCAGTGCTACATCAAGAGCCAATATCATTTACAGTTCAAATACCTTCTCTTCAAATTCTTGAAAGAACTCAGATAGTCATGGTATTCCCTCATAAATGGGCTACTCAACAGTCTCAGTCGCAACATGTCGGAGAGACTGTGTAATCAATGCACACTTTCTGAATGATACCTCATGCAACCGATTCTGCCAATTTTCTAGAGCATAGTCAGAATCGAAGGACACGGAACTTGTGCCATGCCATCCAAGCTTGCCATTGATAGTAGGATGGATATAGTCCTCGGATATGTTATAAGCATGATCGCAACTTCTCTCGACTTCATCCTTTACGGGTTCGATATATCGCCTCCCTTCCTGAGGGTCCATAGGAGCAATGACCCTAACATCTTGGTTTTCAAATATCATAAAACGTTTCTTGAAGTTGATAACAGCCATACTATCATTATCCCATCCAATTCCTAGCAGCGCATGATAAGAACCACCATCTCCTGCAACTTCTATCACGTCAATTTCAGCACGTGTTTTCATACCTTCAATGTCGACAACCAAGTTTGAAACACAACCAATGGGCTGGACCTTTGCATGGTTGGCTAAACACATCTATATCAATAACCATCGAAATGTTGGCTTTCCCATCAATAGCCAAGTTTTCTTTGTTAGGATGTTTACATCTAACCCAAGGTCCAAAATGACCGAGTCGACCTCATAATCTCCAATATGGACATTCATCCTCATCTCCTTGTCGATCTTCCTTTGTTGCAAGGAATTCACAGCGGAGTCCTTCACTGTCTTATCCAGGAGGTGCAATAATGCCTCAAGCTTGAAAAGGGCATCTAAGTCCCTTGCCAGCTATAGACAACTCTCAAAGAACTTGCACAGGGTACCATACTACCACGATGGTCCTACCTCTACAGATGGATCGAAAGCAAATGGCATATCAACAATTGGTAACTTACCCAGATTTCTCTCGATTTCATTCTTTGTGTTAAAGAAGGTATCTTTCTCTGTCACAATATCAAATGCTACCTTCTTCTTACCATCAAGCCTAACTTGTAGCCATGGTCCATCATCTCCATTTGTCACACCAACGTGAGTGACAATCCCAATGTCGACATCCTTCATCTGTGGTTTGGCCTGATTAGTGGCAACTATCGACCCCTGGTTTAAAGGCGGGTTTTGATTCAATGGTTATTTCATCAGTTGGTTCTATACCTGAGGCAGGTTCTGATTCTATGTCTATGGTGGAACCTGGTTCTTCATTGTCGGCTAGTTCTGTACTTGGAATGCAGGCTAATTCTACTTCTGTGCATTATGTAACCGAGGGATTTGTCCTGCCTACCATTTTGTAATCAACTGAGGGAAACTTTCAACATTATGGTCTCTAGCTACATAGTATGTGCACTGTGCATGAGGGAACTCCCTCTGGTAATGCCCAAATACCCCACAGGTATAGCACTCGATGGATTCACGACCTCATCCTCCTCCGTGGCCAAATCCTCCTCCTCGACCTCAGAACCCTCTGCGAAATCCTCCTCGGACTCCTCCTTGCTGAAACTATGGTTGGGACATTTGTTGTCGCAGTGGGTTAGGTTGTTGCTGGACATATTGCGTAGCTTGAACATATGGTGGTTAATTATACTGTGGTCGCGATGCCTGGTTATACTATGGCTGTACCACCATTTGCAGCTATGGTGCGAATTGCGGATGCACCATAAAGTGTTGTTGTGGTTGCACAGGGACAAAATGCAATGGAGGTGGTGGTGTATATGGTACCTATGCTACTTGTTGCACTACTTGTGGCTGTACTTGCATTGTCCAGGGGTCCTCTCCTTTCACAAAGTATGAATCATACGTTTTTTCCTGGAGCACATCATAAGCGTGAAATTTTTTGTTGTCATGTCCAACTGATCGATAGAATGTATAGTACAAAATTTCTGCTTTGGTAACCATCTTCTGCATGTAATCACAATTCTCGTGTTGATGCCCATATACCTGACAGATGCGACACCATGGTGTGTCACACCACTCAATGGGTTAGGGGCTCCTGACAGCAAATAATTCTGAAATGTTGGACAAGTATCCTTGGTATTTCTGCTTGCATCACAATGGGTGCACCAAATATCATCACGATATTCCTTATCCCTTTCGATTTCTTACAATTGCAGCGTCAAATTGGCCAACTGCGCCTGAATCTGATTCATTCCAACGATGGTTTCCCCTACTGGCAATGCCTCCAATTTCATCGCGGTCTCCAGAGCCTTGCTCTACGTCGCAATATTTTGTTGCATTAATGTTTGTTGGATATGTGGGATAAGTGCTACGATAAGCCATTCTTTATGCTAAACATCGCTCATATGAAAACTGACCCGATTCATCAATGTCTTAAATCGCTGATCAAAATCTAAAATTATTTCATTGGGGAATTATTTGATATCTTTCAATTCAGTAATGTACTGAGCTTCGGACTTTGGCTTCTTAAATTCCTCAAATAGCCTTGTTCTGATTTCATCCAATGTTTTTGCAATACCTCCCGAAGGCACCGGTGTGAACCTCATAAACCATTCCAATGCACAGCCCCTCAGAGTAGTGGATAACTGACTTTTCTTGACATCATCATCAATAGTTTGTCGAGCAGTGCATATCTCTTCACATAAGAACCAATACCGCTATGGATCGTTGGTGCCATTTCCATTGAATATTGGCAACTTCACTTTGTCTCCCGCCATTCTGGACCTTCTTCCTCCTGCTGGTGCTCTATTACTAGATTGTTGCTGACACATTGGGCAAGTTGACATAGAATGCACGTTCCTTCCTTGTGGTGGATTAGTGTGTAGATGAGTAGACACGTTACTGCTGGGGTCCGATCCTGTCATTCTTCCAAGTGTAGCTTGGGCCTATATGTCCTCATCATCACAAAAAGGTCACTTCATCCTGTGTGGTTGTTCTTCACGGTATCACACTTCGACTTCAATAGGACCTTGTCCCATCCTCTACCTCTTTTCTCAAGACCTTGCTCCTCTCCTCGTACAACCACTTGTTTCTTAGATGACCTTTACAATCTCACTGGAACTCATGCCCATCTACTCCTTATTTCCTTATGCATTTCCCCCTTATCTGTTGTAGTTCCTACATCCCCCACACACCAAATTTCCACTACTCTTGTTCCATCTTTAGGATACCCTTTTAACAGACTAGTTGCTTAATCGATAGTTGTAGCGACAATAAGAACCTTCCACGAGGTCCACTGAGAAACTCCCTTTCTGCTTCACTGAAATATTTATTACTATCAACAACAAACTTAGTAATGTATCCTTTTAAGATACTATCCAAACATACCTCGACTGCCCACGATTCCTTGTTGTTTGTTTATTGCAGTGCCTAGATCAATTATGGGCTCCAAGACGTTGGCTCTCACCCTTGAAATTTTGTTTTCCACTTAGAAAAATTTGTCAACCATTCTTGCAAGAGAACAAGGAATTTTGCAACATAACCATTCATGAGGACCATCGTACCAGTGGCCCATCAACAACTTAGGGTTCTGGTTTTTGGCTTTAGAAAACTCTTGCAACTTCAAATCAAACCATTCCTCGATATCTGATCGAGTCGGATGCCAGAACATATCCCCCTCCTATTTGCAACTCAATCTCGACAATGGAACCATTTGTTGGAGAAGCCCACCAATAAAGCTTCGTCAACAGGAGTTTGCACTCTGTCTATGCCCTGCAGCACAATCTCCCTGAGCACTGGCCCAGACAGGTTTTACCCTGCCCAGTAACATCTGCAAAGCAGACGAAGTATCACCCAAGGTGTTCAAGGGAGAGCTGTCAGAACCGATTTTTCGATAGTGGGAGAGGAGGATATGGGGATCCAATGGAGGGACACCATAACTTATGCAATCATTATACAATATCAACATATAGTGGTATTATTCATGGAGCATCATAGCGCATGAACCAGTTACAGAAACATAGATTGCAAAACCAACAGATCACATAGTAGGAAGAAAATGAATCATATCTATATTATTCCATTGTAATAAAACAGATTTGCAGCATCATAACAGATCTATAACAACATAAAAGGATTGATCCATACTCATCACATCATATATTAATCTTGTGCAACTATGCCATATTACACAATCCTTCTCCAAAACCGGAGACTGCATACATCAGGAAGAAGCCCAGATAAAAACCACAGTCCAGAAAAGTCTCCATAAAACAGATCGCACCGGATCTTATCCCTTACAATCACACATGCAATCGCATACAATTGTTCACAATTTCTCACATATCACATCTGACTCTCCTATGACTCTCCAAAATAGATCTATAAATAGGCTTAATCCTTTACAACAAGGGTCCACTACTAACTGACTTCTAACCGTTGTTGACCTATTGCAACAAAACTTGGTCAAAATATACATATAATATTCAAAAAGTGGTTATTTTCTTTCTTATCCCACCAACCTTCCCTTGTGTGGTACCGCGTGAGCTTAGGCAGCTATCGTGATGCTGCGCAACTCACTTTCCCCAAACCCCTTCCCAATAGTGTCTTTTCCTCTTCTGCATCAAAACTTTCATGGAAGGATGATAACGAGGATAATTTGGCCGAGTACTTTGTTTTTTGGTGACTAGAGATCCACATACTAGGTGACCAATTTTGGGTAATGATGCATTTTGGGTACCACTGCGTTGGGAATATTAGAACCCCATAGGTGTAGGAAGCATTGGACATCATCAAACCTAGCTTGAGCATCATCTATGGCCTAATGTGTGTCGGAAATTTTAAGAACATGGTTGAATGGATTATGTTGGGTATTAATTAGGTATTTATATTGCATCTGGGACTTATTAACGGATTGAGGGGCTTGGGAAGTTTGTGCAGAGGCCATTAGGAAGATTGGAGGAGAGAAATAAAACAATTGATGATGAAAATTGCAGAATTACCCAATTTCAAGTGCAGGTCTTGGAGTTTGAGGCTACACAACTTTGTTGAAGTCTTTTGAAAGTATGAAATTTGAATCCTTGAAGGCTTTAATAGAATAAATTCAAACTTAAGACATTTAATGAAGAAACATGTGGTGAAACCTTAATTGTAGAGGGCGTATGAAGTGAATTCTATTAAATTATTAATCATTGAGGGTGTCCACATGGAAGGTGCTAATTTGTTCACATTTTTCTTATGTGGTCTATTGTCTCATCTAACTATGGCTAGTGGCCCGATGATTTTAGGCTCATAGAAAAGGTAGTTTCTCTTTACTACTTTCATGAGCTTGAACAACTATGGAGCCACCACATCAAAATTGAGGTATCGTCTTTAAGGCTTGTGCACTTTATTTTATCGCTCAAGCATTTGAAATTCTAAGAGTTGTTGATCTAATGTGGGTTCCTTTTATCATGTGCACCATTGACCAGAACCTTTGCACGTCAGCCATGAGTCATGGTAAAAAAAAATTATCAATGTATTTCATTTCTACCACAGGCACAACCAATGACCAATGGAAATTACTTCTTTCTTATCTACGAAATCATGGTTTTGATTCTTTCCCTGTGGTGGGTTCTCCCTAGCATGCAATCGTTTGCATTTGGGTGCTTGTATTCTATCCTTTGAACATAATTGTGCATAAATAGGATAAATTCCAATTGAAACAGGTGGAAACATGAGCCATGTATATTATTTCTATTTACAAGTAATGCAATAGGACCCAACTTGTGTATTTGTGCATGAACTTGATCTCGACATTTGAACTAGTGATTGCATTTAAAATTCATTATGAGTATCCTTTATCAAAACTTGGCACATCTATGATTTACTTCAGTGTTTGAATTCCCTTTCAAAACCTATGAGTGCTCTTCTTGGTGTTTTCCAATTGCCACTTTGAATATTTAGGTGTTTCCTTTATTTTCTAAGCATCTAACATTGAAAACAAGTTGCATCGAATGGATTTCCATGGAGTTTCACATAAATATTGGCAAATGATTGCAAATAAAATACCATCCTAGAGATACACTTACAAAAAAAACATACTTACTTAGAGGCCAACACAAAATCTTCTTTAAGGAACTTGTCCAAACCCGAGATAATAGTTACGAAGCGTCGCTTTTCTCAATATAGGTATGCAAATAGTCATTTGATTCAAAGGGTTCGATCTGAAATTTACTTATTGACATAACAGAAATATAAAACATGGTCTATGCCCACTGAATTTTGGTTTAGCTACAATGTGGAGGTGATTATGTTTGAATTAATGTAGAGATAGAGTCAAAATCCAATCAAAATATGTGCTAATAAGATCATATGTAAGAATTGTTAATTTTGACAACATTAAAATGTCCATCTTACTTACAATTTTAACATTAACTCTATTTGGGAATGTAAGAATTGCTAATTTTGGCACCATTATGATGTCTACCTACTTACAATTTTAACATTTGAAAGGCGTTGTACGAGACCTCTGAGAGTGGAAGAACTTTATTGAGAATATAAGAATTGATAATTTTGATAGAATTATGATGTCATAATTTTATTGAGAATATAAGAATTTCTAATTTGACAACATTAAGATGTCTGTCCTACTTACAAATTTCAACTTTTTAAATCTATTGTACAAGGTTGATCACCTGGACCAAAAAAAGTATTTATCAATCAGGAACAATTTAAAAACTAAAAACTATGAATTTTCTTGTAAGGGCATTAACTCAGATAGTTCTTAAAAAATGAAAACTGTGAATTTTCTTTGAAGTGTTTTCTGTGCATTAATTCCGATAGTTCTTACTAATGACATTTTATTCGTATTTAACTCAGACATTTATTATCAATGACAATTGCTTTGGATTTAACTAAGACAGATCTTCAACAAAATTCTGACATATTTTGTGTGTTTTTGTAGATCCAAATCTAATAACACAACCTAATCAATGCAAAATCCTTTGGGTAAAAAGATCTGCTATATGCTGCTAAATACTCTCCACAATTTTGTTAATTTCAGACAGAAATCGTAACAGCAACATAATTACATCCATGCCACTACACGTATATTGATGACAGGAGAAAAATATATTACCTATGGAACAATATTTAAGTTCTAAAAAATAGAGAGGCACACGATGTCTTGCGCACTATCAGTGGCAGCAAGGATTCCATTTCTTGGTATTTTTTAGGTTATGATCGAAGCCTTCTCTGCTCTTTTGCTTACCCTATCTTTGTGGCTTCTTCTTCCACTGTCTCTTTCTTCTTGTCTCTTGTTTGTTTAAAAAACCTTGGAGTTTTCTAGGTTTAGGTCTACATGTCTGATCCAATGTGGCTTCTTTCTAACCAGATCCGTTAGGGATCATAGCTCCCCACTTTGGAGGCTTTTGATCTCCCAAATTATATTTGAGGACTCTGGCCTTTAATTAGGTTCAGTCTCTGGTTGTAGTTCTAACTCAACATCTTATCTTTGTCTCTTGGCTAAGGTTTTTCTTCAGCTCTAGACAAGCTTCTTTCTTTGGCTCCACTCAGGCTCTAACGTACGCTCTCAGTCTACATTGTTTTTTGTATTTTCGGGCTTCCCTCTCATGGACACATTCCTCCCAACCACCCAAGATATGTCCAATAGACAAGTATATATATGTTTCATACTACATTATCATATGCATAGTTACCAGACTTTGGCACAACAGAAAACTCAACAAGGTGAAAGGGTCTAGAGTTTAACTTGGATTGGGACAAACTTGGCTAGTATAAACTATCCATGAGTTTTTTAGGTAGGAAAATCAATCAAATTTGTTGACCTATCAATGAACCACATGCACTAACCAGGTCGTTGTTTGACTCATGAGTACTTGCAGGTCAAATGCGGCCTAGGATTCACCCACGAGGCTAGGTCAAACCTGGTAAGTGTAGTAACTATGATAATATGATTCTTTATGATTACACAACATATGAACTCAATTTTTGAATAGATTGCAATGTGATATATAATAGACCAAGTGAGATTTGACATGGATGCTAAAAACCCATGCCTGAAATAAGATCTAGACAAAAGAAACATGAGAAACATCCTCTTTCTTATTTTTAACATATGATATGGGCCTAGGGCATTATGTCTAGTAAAATTGAGATATCAGCAGTGTTTACTTCTTACTACCTATGAGTCAATTTATCTTTTGTTCAAGATTTATTTTTGTTCATATTCACTCATCAAACATGCATTGATATTTTGTAACAAACCAACATTTATGGTTTTATTTTATATTTTCATTATTATTCCTATTTTTTATTTTAGAAATCTGTTTATTTTGATAGTATTGAAAGTTTAGAGATGTTTGTGCCATTCATTGTTGTTTATTTCTTTGAGATGATCAACAATTTCTATAATATTTTTAGTTTATTCTATGCAGCAATTTGGTGCCTCCCCCTTTCTTGCTTATGAACATATTTTTGATTGGGAGAATGAGAGGTCCTACATCTTTGGACAAAGAACACTAGAAGTTCCACCAACTATATGTGGTCGTTTTTTTGTTTACTTGATGTATCGGCAATATGCACTTGTCTTCACTCTCACATGAAGCCATTCTTTATGCTATTTTTTCAAACAAGGACACGTGTATTCTTGAATTTCATAACTCATATCTTTCAATTAGCATGCCATTGCTGTTTCTTCCCGTATTTTTTGATATAATGTATCTAAATGGTTTTCAGTGGACTCAAGATATACATCAAGGCTTTATCTTTGGCCTTTCAAGCAAGTTTTGTTAGTGAGTTCAATGAGTAGAATAGCCATCCATCTCTCAAAGATTCATTAACTATGTAATAAAGCATGAAATGTAGAGATTGATTAGAATACAACAATAATTTNATTACCTTTGGTATCCATGATATTGAAACTCTCATCCTAATACACATAGACATGTCTATATGTATGTCTTGTTCCAACCATTTGAGGGGATTCATATGTAGGAGAATGAAATCCATTGTCAATTCAACGAAGGGACAAACTTCTAATATGCGGTGTTCCTATGAGATATTTACTTTCTCACATGGTAAGAACTTTTGTTTTAGGAAACTGATCGAAGTTTTATGCCTCTTGCCAGAGCCTTTTTATGGTACAATATGTTTATATCATAGAGAAAGGAGAGAATAACTGACATAGGACTTCTATTTCGAGTTCTTTCCCAACGAAATGCTAGATGTAAGTACCATTCAATTTTTCATGTTATGAGAGCAATTGATTTGATTGATTTTTATTTAGTTAGTTACCTCATTTTGTTTCATGTTCTTAGGTCATTATTCCTAAATTTTCTTGGCACCTTGCTTATCTATTTCATTACCATTTTTGAAATAATATATTGATGTCAAACCAATCAGTTTTGACCTTGGTTTTACTTTCGAAGATTGACTGATGAAAAGATGTTTATGATAATATGCCAGGGTACGGTGCCAACGTCATGCTATATTTTCTTTGGACATCCCATCTTCATCTATTTTCCTACTTATTTAGTTGGAAAATCCTACAACTGAAGGATGATTGACACCATCAGTATACTCTCACAAAGAAGCTGTATGTTTCCATCAAAATTATCTTTATTTTCAGTTGTTTCCTTCTTTGATGAAGTTTACTTAACATTCTTTGCTCAGTTCTAAATTTTTCAGCATGGTTATGTCAGTGACAGTGTTTCTTTATCTTGAATTTTAGACTCATATACTTATGCCAATATAATTTTGATGTTTTTTTAAAATTGGAGTTTGCCTCAAATAAATGGAAGCTATCTTTCTCTTTGAAATATCATATAAATATTATATTCTTCTTGATGTGACATTCCATTGATGTTCTATTGGTGTTTTATTCTAGTGCTTTTTTCTTTAGAGAATGGTTGACCAATTTTTGTTTTGGTTTTATGTAGTTATTTAATATCGTTGTCCTGTTGAATTTCTAAATTCTCCAATATGTAGTTTTTAGATCCCACAAAATTGCCTGGTTATAGTGAAAATTTCAGGTTCTTGGAAGAAAATTCTTATAAAGATATATTTTCTGAATAGTGATGGAGCAAGAAGAGCTGAGTGATTTTGAAGATGAAATTTAAGGTTCATGTATAGTTTAAGATGATAGGTACTTATGAAATATGGCAATAGTTTCTTAGATGCATGTTTTGTTAGAATATTCTCCCAGTTCAATAACCACCTTGTTTCTTAAACTTATCATGGGGGTAAATAGGACTGCATGTTGTGTTGTACACAACCTTTTAGCACTCAAAATTTTGGTTAAATTGTATCCCAGGTCTTCACCTCACTCATGGAATAGTACTATCAACATGTGCATGATTGTCTCCATGGTTGCAACAACATCACTGTACTTGTATTACTTTAAAGATTACTCTTGATTGAGCCATTGTTTTGTCTTAAAACATTTAATCAGGCTATTAATGAAGAAATTTGTCATCACTTCTAGCCCAAGTCACATGGCATTACCATAGTGGTTTGATTTCCATCAGAAAAATGTTCCAATGTATCACTTGTAAACCAACCCGTACATATTATGAAGTCATCTTGAACCTACTCAATCCTAATCCAGTTGAGCTCTCAAAAGGTGATGTGCCAACAATGATAAAAAATTTGAATGTTCTTGTGAAAGGGCTTGGATAGTCACACTTTTTTTCCTCACAAAGGTTGTCCTTGGATCACATAATCAAAGTTCAAAATCCATTTGATTTGGATTTTCATTTATTTTAACCCCATTTTCCTTAGTTTTGACTACATAAACTGGCTTGGAGCATCATACATGCTCTATTCCTTTTGTTACAAGTGCATTAGAAGATTTTTGAACAAAAGTGTTAATCCATCCTTGGAATATTCACCTTGTATCTCAAGTATCCAAGGTGGTTGGATTTGGGTGACAAAAAAGATTAGGATTTCCTTAGGTTTTGAAGAAAGGGAAGAAACTTGTATTTGTTGATTGTATTATGCATAGAATTCTAGAAACTAAAATTAAGGCCTTGTACCTTACTGAACCATTTTTTTTGTGTTGGGGACAAACTTTACTGATTAGAAAATTCCATACTATTAGAGGCATTTCCTCAGTTAATATTTTCTCCATGTTCACAGGACATGGGAAATGGATAATATTTCTTCCTTGCAAGTTGGCAGTTGAGAAAGGAGGTCAAGCCCAAACAAAGGATCATGTTGATCAACAGCTCCATTATTCTCCTACATGGGTATGGTCATTGAGTTTTTGCTGCTTGTTATGGCCATGGTATTCTTCATGGGAACAGGAAGAAGGTCAAACCCAAAACCCATGGACTCATTCCCAGAGCCCATGGACTCAAATGACAGAAACTGCTTTGTTGTGAGCTTAAGTTGGTTATGAGAGCTCTGGCCTAGAAATATTCTTTGGTCCCCCAGATTTTTGTTTTCATACTTTGTTGTGTTTCTAGTAGAGCTACTGCCAATGGGACCCAAAACCTTATTTTGATGCACTAGGTTTTTGTTTTCAAGCTTTCTAGTGTTTCTAGTAGAGTCATTTCCAATGGGACCCAAAGCCTTCTTTTGTCACATTGAATTTGTGTTTTCAAACTTAACAATATTTCTTGTAGAGCCACCACAAATGGGACCCAAAACCTTATTTTGGTGCACTCGATTTATGTTTTCTGACCCAAATCCATTTCCAATGGAACCCAATATCATCTCTTCAAATGGATTCTTTCTCTGCTTATTTATTTTATCAAACATAAGGGGTGACCATTTCTTTGAAACCTATCATTGATCCTAACCCATTTGAAAAAGTAGACTTCATGTCGCATTGATTGGAATATTTTGAGAAAATGGACCAACTGTACTATTCAAACTTGATTGTGATGTAAGAAATGATGAATGCTTCACATTAGACTTTTCTTTCAAGAAAAATTTCTCAAGCATCTTCCTCAAGACTTCTACATTGCTCTACTGAGTTTGAGGATTTTGAGAAAACCCAAATGTATCCCTATCCTGTGAGGATGCTGAGACATTATTGATACCTATATGTAGCCCAGGAAATGCACCAGAGAAGACAACAAATCTGTTATCATTTTCTACAAATTGTTGTTGTTAGGTCTCATATAGTGGTACACTTACGGTTGTTAGGGAATAGTGATTTTTGAAATCCCATTAAGCCATTTTCTTGAGTTTTGTTCAAAATTCCTAGAAAAGGTTTATGGATTTCATAACCTTCTTGATCATATATTGTGAACTTATAAAATATATCATCATTTTCTGACCATTATATACTATTGATCCTTTTTACCATTATAGAGGAATCCGTAAGTTAGGTTCCCAAATTCTTAAAGGGTGCTAGCTCAATGGAAGAGTGCCTTCCTTACAAGCTGGAGGTTGGTGGTTCGATTCCTCCATTCCCTAATGATATTATAATATCGGTTAAAAGAAACTATATTAGTAAGGAAAAAATAAGAGATTAGTTACTAAACAATGAGAGATAAGTGACCAAACAAAATAACCAAAATTCGTATATAAAACTACTAAAAACGACTAAATTAGTGACCAAAAAATGAGAGATGTGAAACTAGGAATTAAAAATGATGCAATATGTGGCGCTAATGATGAATCCAAACATGGCATTTATATGGTAGCAAAATAAGACACGAAACTAGAAATTAAAAATGATGCAACATGTGGTGCTAATGATGAAGCCAAACATGGAGTTGATATGGTAGAAAAATAAGACGTCACTTTGGATGCAAAACATGGTGCTACATAGGAAGAAAAATATGGTGCAACAATAGAAGCAATATTTGGCATCATTTTGGTAGCGAAACACGATGCAAAAAAAGAAGCATAAATTAGTGCGAATTTGGAAGCGAAAATTGGCACATATTTAGAAGTAAAACATGGTGCAAAATGGGATGCAAAAGTGTTAGAAAAAATGGATGTAATATTGGATGCTAATTTGGATGATAACATGGTGCTATTAAGGATGCAAATATGGCACTAATGGAGATTTCAGTTAAGAATCAAAAGAGGATACTCGCTAGGATACAAAATAGGATCATGTTTAGGAAGCAAACCTTGACGTTGTTTAGAAAGAAAAGTTGGACGCTATTCTTAAAGCAAAAAAATAGACATTATTTTGTATGTCATAAAGGATGCTATCTAGGAAGCAAAAAAATACGATTTTTGAAACGCTTTAAGTTTTTCCCATGAAGCATCCCATTTAGCGTCTAGTTTGACCAATCAATGTAAACAAAATATACACTAAAAATGAACACTAATTCTAGGATTGGTTGTAGTGCATCATGAAGAAATCATCACAGATATGAGGTTCCAAGTCTTCGAACTTTTCATCATAATGGTCCATCTGCACATAACAACTATTTGCAAAGTTTGGTGTTGTTCCATCTTCAATTATGGTGGAAAAAGGGTTACGACATTCTTCGTCATTAGCCTCATAAGGAAAAGGAAGGATCCTATCTCTTTCTACAGGGTCTTCATAAGTTACATCTTCAACATCCCTGCTGGAGGTGACTGAGAGTTCCTCATCCCAAATAGTGTTAAGTTTTGGCTCTTCCTACGTAACTTCATCAAGCTACTCTTCCTCATCATAACATATGGAGATAATGCTACCTGGTCTTGAGGAATCATATAAAGGAGGACCCATAAATGTCCAATAACCATCGACCTCAAAATTCCTATTATTATTTTCCTAGAGATATAGTACGTCATAATGAGTTTTTGTATGCTGGAAGGGAAGACTCATCCTATCTTTATGTTCCTCATATTCTTCAATTAGGACTTTCGGGTCGTCATATATGGGATGATAATCATATTCATTTTCTTGGGGATCTTCATCCATCATTCTCAAGATATCATCACTTAGACCCTGAATGATGGTTGCTTCAAGATTATCTATGTTTTGGTATTACTTATTGAACAAGTCCTTCACATGCTTGACATGAGGTATCCATTCATCACGGCGCTCTAAATCCCAATGGTTACAGAACATTTCCACCAATTTTGCAAATGATGATATCATTCCCTTATCTAGGCCCACAAACCAAACAAGGGCCTTTCCTCCCAAGTGAAGTAAAAATGATCGCATGTAAACATCTTCTTCTTATTTGATACCATATTCTAAATCTATAGTCATAAACCATTCCACATGATGTGTGGCAATATCATGGTCACCCTTGAAGGTATTCCAGAATTCCTCGGTAGCTCATACGAGTATCCTGGTAAAGCTGATAGATCAAGAGGATCAAAACCAATTTCCATTTCTCTAGCAATCAGATTATCAAGATATTCAAACTCGAATGGAATATCATCTATTCCTCCTTCTCTGACATTATCTTTAGTCTTTATTTTCCCCACGGTTTCTTCCTATATTATGTCAATCATGGCATTTCTTTCTTGTTCTTCTACATCGTTATCCCAATCTGTGCAGAATGCATCGATGAATTTCTCGAGAGAAGAAAATATTTTGCAAGGAAAGCCTTCATACCAATTTCTGATAGATAAGTTGAAATCTAGGTGAAGAGACAATAGAAATAGCCTCATATTGATGTCTTCATGTGTGATGTTATTTTCCTACATGGATTGCATGAATGCCTACACATGGGATGTTGCATGGTTATGATAGTGCTGGAACAATGGGAATAGTTCCTTCCCACCATCCTTAATGGCATACTTGTGTAGTAGACCTAGAACAAATGAGAAGTCCAATATGTCCATCCACAATTCATAACTGGATGCCATCTCATCGGGCTTCCCTATATTTTTAGAGTACTTCTTTTATTTTTCTTTGATTGGAATTGCCGGGAGAAACCTCTCAGGTTAGTTAAGCAAATATCTCCAAAGTACTAAATAAAACAAGGGTGTCCCTGATAGAGGGTACGGACTGAGCTCTTTGTGGATTTTCCACGTAATCTTGTAGGTTATTCCTTAAAAAAATGTAAGAAATCATATATGGTTAGGACTTCAATACTTACCAAAGTGTCAATCCTTGTCGGGATTTATTTGTGGAGTCACCAGGTAAGATATGCAAGATCAGTCTTTAAAAATATTTTCAAAATACACGGAAATACTTACCTCAACTCTTTCTTACCACTTGTCATTCTTTCCATGGTGTGAATGACTCAGAATCAAGGGCTTCTAATTTGAAATGGTTCGTGATAATGACGCCAAAATGTTATCGATTAAAATGGAAAGTATAGCTGCTCGTAAGCATATCCAAAACAAGTGACCACTATCACCTTAGTCACTTGCCCATAACTGCTTCGAAATTCGGAGCCTCCTAGGGGAGAGCCCTATTAGACCCTGCAAAGACACTAAACACCAAAAGAAACTTCTCTCGAGTATATTGTGCATTAATGCCTAAAAGAGTCTTAAACAAGAATGAATGATAATTAAGTGTTGTTATTCTAGTTATGGCCATGCAATTATCTAATTGTAGGCAACGGATAATTAACCCAAAAATAACAAAATAATATCCAAATATACAAATAACAAAATAATAATTAACTCCAATAATTACCTAAATTATGCAACTAACAAAATAATAATTAAGTAATTAAATAACACGTTAATGCATGTATTTAAGACATTATTGATAAAACATTCACACTAGTAATTATTAAACCAAATGCATATATTTTAAAATATTATTGATAAAACAAGCAAATTAATAAATATTTACTATATTCGCGTAAGTGTTAATTCTTAATCTCACATGCAATATTTATATTTCACAATTTAAAAAACTTAAAGCATTTATAAAACTCACAAATAATTGTATTTTACAATTAGAAAACTTAGAGGATTTTAATAATTGTATTTCCCATTCAACATGAGCGCTCACCTAACCCTAGCAGGTTGATCGCAAGCAGCGAGAGATTGTGACTGCGGGTCCGAGGAGGAAGAAACACTGCAACTCGTAGAGAGGGTTGCGAATGGAGAAGAAGAGGTTGACAGGAAACGAGGGAGAAATGACGAACGATGGATCGCAAAGGTAGCGCGAGGTAGAGGAGAGAGGAAGCCGCTGCGAGGAGGGATGATGGAGCAGGAGGGTCGTGGGATGTCGTGCGGAAATGAAGGGAGAGGACCAGGCTTGGGTGGACATGCCAACGGGCTAACGCGTGGTGTGTGTGGTGGAAAGGGTGCTGCTAAAGCAGCTTAAGAGGGTTTCTAAGGTAGTTGTGCGGGATGCAGAGCACGTGTTGAGAAGAGTGGGCTTGCAGAGGATGCGGCCCGCCATGGAGGATGGGCGACTGTTGCAGCAACGAATGTCGCATGGAAGGTTCTCGCACTGTGATGGAGCGCTGTGAAGGGGATGAAGTTGGAGGAGAGGGAAGAAGGAAGCTACGTGATCGTGGCTATGGTTTAGAGTGTGGATACTGCTAGGGCAGCGAGGTGAAGAAGGTCAACGTGATGAGGAAAATATGGGAGAAGCTAGCGATGGATAGTCGTGGAGTAGGTGATATACCTGCAAGGATGGAAGGAATAGTGTTTTGGAGGTAAAGAAATGTGCGGATGGAGGCAACTAACGAGAGGAGGCCAAGGGAAGTAGGTCACGATTGCGAGAGTGCAGAGGGGTCGAGAGTTGCCATAGTGGGGGAAGGTGGGTTGAACCCTAACCCTAAAATCCAGCTAAAACTAACTTAAGAGAATTAAACATATACTAAGAATAACACAAACTAGCAAAATACTAATTTAAAGCTAACCTAAGACTAACCCTACACCAGGTGTGGTGTGTGTGAAGATGAAGTGTGAAAACCTAGGAAAACCCTGACACAAGCCCTACCTCGCTTTTCAATACCCTAGTTTTCACCCCTTGGTATTTAATTTTACATGATGTAAATATTGTATTTTAATCATGGAAAGGAGCTCAAGGCCAAGTCCGTGCAAGTGATTGATGTGTTTTTTATAGGTAATCAAGGTTGATACCTATGGTTTTTGTGCTAAGTCAAGCACAATAGATATATTTTGATATATCATGTAAATGTACAAATTAACATAAAACTACAGCTTGCTATGTGACTGCAAACGTTAAAGAGATGGGGGCATGATTCCACAAGGGGTAGGGTGGGAATTTAGTTAAACCCCTTGAGCCAATAGGGTGTGACCAGATGTCAATGGGAAAACCCATGAATCCTCAACTACCCTTTTAGTCCTCTATCCTCAATCATTAAATTATTCTAGGAGGTGGATGAGGCAGTTAATGTCTTGGGCAGAGCAAGGCATGGCAGTGTGATGGCTTGATTGAGCAAGCCTGCAAGTCTACAGTCTGGGAGGCCGCTCTCTTTCTCCTATAGCCAACAAAACCACGCAATGTGTGGTATTCTATCCTATCTTCCACTAATAAGAAGGTTTTGTTCCTGAGTGTCGTGGGGGTTGTTCATTCTATTCTATCCTTCTTCTCGAAGAGGAGATTATTCGAGCTGTGGGTGAATCCTAGGGAGGGTGTCATTCTATTGTTCCACGCGTTGTGTGTTTATACTCCTGGACAGTCATGTATTATTCGGTGTTGTCCATCCTTGATAATGTAGTTGTGTTGGTTCACTTCGTGGGGCCGCGGAACCAGTTATATGCAAGTATTTACCTTTTCTAAGAAAAGGGGGAGTGGTTCGTGGTTGTTCATTGTTCCTCACCATTCTACCATTTTGTCCTCCCATACCAATCAATTCATTCGGGATTTGGTCACTGTGGTGCAGTAGGAGTCTATGTTATTCACTGTATGGAGTGGTGGAAGAATGGTTCTGCAGTCTATGTCTATGTGACATTGTGATATGCGCGTAAACCCTGTCTTTCTCTATGTTACAGAGTGTGTGAAACCCTATTTGTTGTGTTACAACTTCCCGAGCTAGTGGAGTGTTTCTATGCATCCTTTGCAAGTAATTTCCCTTGTTGAAACTTGGTTGTGGGATTATGGTGTTATCCTGAACCACAGAGGGGTATGAGACCCTGTTTTCTCTAGGTTACAGAATGTTGGTTTGTTTTACAGTGTTAAATCCTATGTGGTTATGTTTTCTTTGAAGATTGTTGTGTAGTGCATACATGTTTGGTTTGAAATCCTAAGAGTAGAGTAGGACCATAATTAGTTGATAATAAAGAGAGGAACCGCACAAAAACATCAAAAGGGGTTGGAAAATCCGGCCTGCACACCCAGGTGAGCACTAGAGGGAAGGTATGGACTGAAGGACTGTATAAGCGGAGAAAGGAATACTTCCTTATGTAGGGTGGGGTGGATCCATGGAGACCAAGCCAGATCTAGTGTAGGTATCATTAGCTCTGGGGTTAAGCTCACTAGCCCAACTCTTCTACCTATACATTGCCTTAGCAACCTGATAAGCCCAACTGTTAGTTGGTTTGTGTAACGTCCCCGACCCTTCGACCGACGAAGAGGATGCTACCATGGCGTTAACCATCCGGACTACCATCCCCATGAACATGTGAATGCATAAAAGTTCCAAAAGAGAATGCATTGAAGTAGATCATGCACAGATGCAACTATTTCTCATACACAGCGAAAGCAACTGCCATTTATACAAGCATTCATTCAACATGTTCATCACATTCATTAACAGAAAATATGGTTGCAGAAGTAAAATAGGCAAGATTACTTATCTTATGAAGAACTCATTCCGCAACCAACTACATCGCTGCAACATTCCACCCAACCATAGGCCATTGTGCTCCTTAATCTCTCAGCAACACTGCTACCCCCGAGCTGGGCATGATTCTCCAAGGAATAAGGGAACAAGAAGGATTACACATAGCCAAGGGTACACAAAACACAGCCAAGCCAACACAGTTGGGTTTATCAGGCCATCAACAAGATAGCCAAGCCAACATGGTTAGGTTTATCAGGCTATCAAGGAGCTGGGAAAGGCTAAATGCTAAGCTGGTGAGCGCATTATAGAGGTAGGAACACCTACACCAGAACTAGCCTGACTTCTAAGACACCCACACACACCTAAGACAAAGAATCAGTTCCTTCTCTGCTACACAGTCCCTCAGGCCCTGCCTTCCCTTCTAGTGCTATTCAGGGGTTGTGGAGAAGAAAGCTAGCCCTCTAGCTCTGTCTGTGTGGTTTCCAAACACACCAAGTTTATCAAGCAAACCAAGCCTCCATCCCTGCTCCCAACACAGTCTGAATACCAACCATTGTACACATGTAATCAATCAGCTGTTACAGCTTAAACATAGAAAACAACTCCAAACAATCTGCAACAGCCCCAAAGCATAACAGCAAACACAACTCATGGCATGGGGAAAACAACAGCCCATCCTGGGCGATGAAGCCACCAGGGAGACTTACCCAGACCATACTGGGGAAGAAATACAATCTCCAAATTCGTGCATGAGAGAAACTCGCACCAGACCCCAAAATATAGAAGAAAAACATATGCACGGGCACAAATCAGTAAGGGAGACCCCAGCAACACAACAAGTCTTGAGGGGAACGGTGTCAACCACAACTCACAGGAAGTGCAACGATCCAAATCTTAAAATTGAAATGACAGAAAAAATACATGACCATACCAGTCTGTGAGGAGATCATACAGCCGAAAACGTGAATGGCTCTTCACAGGAAATCGTGGATGAAAAAGCACGGCTCCCAGCTCGCTATGTGAGTCAACCAGGAAAAATCCTGTGCGTGAGAATAATGAATAGACAATGGTTCTTGCATGAGGATGAATATCTCCACCTATGTGCGTGGATGAAAATACAACAACGAGAATGCGTAGTAGCCATTCTTCTACCCAACGTGAGGTTCATTGCTGTTGGAGTGTGCGGGTGGGCAAGGACTGACAATCCTGCCACCCCACTCCCAAAACAATAAATGCCTCAACTACCCAGCTGAATGTTTTAAGGTGGTAGTTGGATAAGACAAGGAAAATGACACATGGCTTTTTGTCTCATGGCTCAAGGTTTGACCATTCACCCACCCTTATCCTTGTGAAAATCATGCCCCTTCTCAATTTAGTTACCGCGACCATAGTTGGTTGGGTTGTTTAATTAAAGATGCATATTTACATGATGATAAAACTTAATATGTATGCTGCATGCCCCGATATACCATCGGTGACAATTTAAATCCAAACATAGCATATCCAATTGATGGTGGGGCCTTGGCCTTTAGCTCCGCACCATGATCATTTACAATATATACATCATCATATACATCTAGTGCAATGGGGTCAAAACTGGGGTGTTATAGTTTGACTATGTTCTGATTTGTGTTGGCAGTGTGTAAGCCTATGGTTCCCTAGTCCCTTGTGGAAATCATGCCCATCACATGGGTGGCAGTGTGTTGAGAGATTAACGAACACAGTGGCCTATGGTTGGGTGGAACTTTGCAATGACATAACTTGTTACGGAACAACTTAATCATCAAGAGAAGTATCTATGTTACTCTATTTATGAAATCTATTTTCTTATGAATGAATATATTGGTTTTGTAGAATGCTTATGAATATGATGGATTGCTATGTTCATGTTGAATGGTTGGTGATGATCAATTAGGGATTTACTTGTGTATGAATGTCCCTATAATTGAGTGATTATGCCTTGTCTGTTTTATGCACTTTAATTTTGTTCATTCCTTGTGTTTTCATGATGCATTTTCCTAAGTTCATGTGTCTAGCATAATGTACAGAGGTTAGAATGCATATGAATTAGTGTTTCTGCCCCTTGGAATCCTCGTGGGGATGGCAGAAGGAGGAAGGTTGACGTCAGGAGAAAGATAAGGAAGGAAACGGGATTTCGGCACTCCGGGATCCACCTGCGGAAGGCAGAAATCAGGAAAAAGGATAAGGTAAAGAGTCGTTCTTTCGATTCCCAACTTTCAAAGTGTGAAAGAAGGAAGGAGAAAGATGGAAGGAGGAAGAGGTAGTTAAGAATCCCATCGAGCTGTAAGTTTTCGGATTTTTTACTTACGAAATGCGGAAGGTGGAAGGGAGAAAGCAAAAGAATCAGTTAAGTATTTCTATTGAACCATAAGTTTCCGAATTCTGATTTTGGAAGTGTAGAAGGAGGAAGGTGATAGGTGGAAGAAGAAGTTAAGTATTTTTGACGACCTTAAGTTTTCGACTCCTGAATTCTGAAGTGTGGAAGGCAGATGGCGGAAGGCGGAGGGAGCAGTTAAGTATGTCTGTCGAACTTAGGTTTTGACTTTGGATTTATGAAGTGTGGAAGGTGTAAGAAGGAAGGTGTAAGGAGGAAGGAGGACGACGGGGAGAAAAGCAGAAGTGCAGAATGCAAGGTGCAGAAGGGATAGTTTCAGTGTGGAAAAGGTGTTTCCAGTCAGACGTGAGATCTGGAAAGGGAAGAATGAATGTTACAGTGGTTTCCAAGCCTGGAAATGAAGGTGGAAGTGTGAGTTAGAATCAATGCATGGAGTCTGAAGAGAGAAAAAGGGTTCTTGAGGATTTTTTTTTAATTTATCTGCATTATGGGTATGGGGACTTTAGATTATGGTATTAGAGAAAAGGTTTTAGCACTAAGGCCTAAATGGGCCAAGTTGAATAGTTAAAATGAGAAAAGAACAGCTAGGTTGAGGTTCAATAGAATTGCTGGTTGCAACATTGGTATAAATGTGACAAGGTAATTAGTTGCAGAAAGAAAACTATAATGAGAAAGAGTGCTATTTAGCAGAATTGCTAAACTTATCCAACCCGACAAAATGCACCTTAACCATATATCCGGATTCTACTACGATCTTGACCATTCATGCCTGCAATAAGCAAGTGGTAAGTAATTTTTAAATTTCTGAGATTGTCTAATAAATGATGTTGTTAACACATTTTGCAGAGTCATAGTGCATATTGAAAGGTTGGTCTTTGCACGACCAAGAAGGTCAAAGAATATCGATGCCAAGAATATTAAGAACATGGATGATGCATAGGATCCATGTGGACATGGGGAAGATACTATGGGGGAAAATGCTAGAGATCCACAAGAGAACAGAAATCCACTCCAATGCTAGAGATGTGGAGGACCCCATTTGTGCAGGAGTTGTCCACATGGGGAAGGGTATGTAAGGCCAGCTAACAATATTGAAGAAAATTAAAATGAAGCTGATGGGAAGAGGAAACAAGAGAGTTCCCTAGTTGATGAGGCTACCATAAGAAGCCTAAGGGTAGAATTGTAGGGTTGCAAAGAATAAAATAAAAGGATGATCAAGGCTCTAGTAGAGAGAAACCAGTTGATTACCATCATGATACAGAGTTTGGAATACCTCCAAAGTAAGATAAACTTTGGGCATCCATTAACAGAGATAGAAGGGAGTAGGATAAATTCCCACCAGAAGAATGAGAAGCTTAACCCAAGGAATAAAGGTTTTAAACCTTCACACCTCCTAAAGCAACAAAAGCAGCCATCACAAGTTGTAATTGAGGCAGCCAAACTAATGAGGGAAAATCCAAGGAAACCTCTCAAATTTTGGGGATTTGAAGGGCCCCATCTGCACAGGAATTGTCCACCTGAGAATGGGAAGGAAGATCAAGTCCACAACACCCAAGAAGCTGAAACTGTGGGTCAGGAAGTAGGGACCATTCCTTAAATTTGTGCAATATTAGAAGACCTCCAGGAAGGTCATAAATCAACTAAGGTGGAAGTTGAGGGTGATATTGTTGATCAAACTGTTTCTATTTTGATTGAACCTGGATCCACTCACAGCTATATCACCCCTGGACTTGTTGAGATGTACACTTTGAAGAAGTCAAAGCACATAAGATCATGGTTAATCCAACTAGACATTGTAACCAAGAAGAAGTTCAGTGGGGCAGTAAAGATATGTCCATTGGTCATGGATGGGTTAGTCACTTATGTAGATCTGAATGTTTTACCACTTGGTTCCTATGATGTTCTCATTGGAATGGATTGGTTGGAAGAAAATAGAGCAAAACTTGATTGTTACAACAAGACTTTTGAGTGCTTAGATGAAGAAGGGAAACTAAAGGTTGTGAAAGGCATTCCGAAAGTGATCTCTAGAAGGAAGTATTCAACAATGCAATTGAAGAAGGTTTGTGGGAAAGGTTATAAAGTGTATGCAGCTCATGTCTTGGGGGAAGCAGAGAATGATAATCCTAGGCTGGATGGCTTTCATGTGTTGCAGGAATTCAGGAATGTTTTTCCGAATACAATTTCAGGGCTTCCTCCAAAGAGGGACATTAATTTTACCTTTGAACTTGTCCCTGGAGTAGCACCAGTGTACCAGACACCTTGCAGGGTGAGCATACCATAAATACTAGAGCTGAAGATGCAGCTGCAAGGGTTGTTGTAAACGAAGTACATGAATTCAAGTGTGTCTCCTTGGGGAGCACCGGCCATGTTTATGAAAAACAAAGATGGTACCCTCTAGTTGTGTATTCACCATAGACAACTGAGTAAAGTCACTGAGAAGAACCAATACCCTTTTCCTAGAATGGGTGACCTCTTTGATCAAATGAGAGGAGCAAAGGTGTTTTCCAAGATTGAATTAAGGTTTGGTTACCAGCGGGTAAGAATCAAGGATGAAGATGTTCATAAGACAACCTCCAGAGAAAGGTACTTGGACAAGTGTGTTCTTGTTTTCCTTCATGCCACTCTTACTTATTCAATGAACGAGGAAGAACTTTGTAGAACAGTTGAGGATGATTTTGAAATTGCTCAGGAAGCATAAGTTGTTTGCAAAGTTTAGTAGATGTGACTTCTATGAATATAGAATTCATTATTTGGGTCACATTATCTCAGATAGAGGAATATCTGTAGACCCTGAAAAGATTGAGGCCATTATGAGTTGTCCTTCTCCAAGAAAGATGACAGATGTAAGACCTTTTGTGGGACTTGTGGGGCATTCTAGGAAGTTCATTGAAGAATATTTTGTAGGTAAAGTGGAGCCTATATATAGGCTGAGGAGGCCTGCATGTGAACTTGTAGTTCCATGAGGAGATGACCCTCGTATGTATGTACAATCATATGAGAACTTCTTGAAGAATACAGGAATAATGACCTGAATGGAGAAGTATGGTTGTGCCCAATAAAACTAAGGCCGAAAATTTCCATGTGCAATGAGAAGGATCTCATGACTAAAATCTAACTTCTAAACAAACTAGGTTTTAAATTTCAGATTTTAAATTTTGTTGTTGATTGCTAATCGACAATTTGGCTGATCTAAAATGGTGTCAAGATGACATGTTGTATGTGAATGTCCAAGTTTTGGGCGGCATGTGTAAGTAGGGCAAAAGTGCCCCAACTTGCAAAAGCCAAACAATATAAGGATGGCCTCATGGTTGCAAAAATATGATTTTATGTAGGATGCAGAATTGTGAATCCAAATTTTGATTCAATTATCAATATTATTGATCCTTTGATATTTGGAAATTTATCCATGCACGAAATAGATTTAAAAATATATGATTGAAATTTTTATGATGACATCTCATGTGAACTACTTGCTAGTATGTAACACAGGTGAGATGATGGGAGTACACCTTGGAGTACATAGCTCCTCGGGAGGATGTGTTTGAAAAAGATCGCTCCTCTGGAAGGATGTACGAGGGTACATCCCTTCTCCTACTGGCCATAGTAGGCACCGATATGAATCATTGGGGATGCCCAGGGTGTAAGACATCCAGATAGACTTCTTTCCACACACACTCATGCCATAAGGGGATTGTCACGAGAGTGGGGACTCAGTGAAGAGAATAACCCCTAGGTATTATGGTGTCCAGAAAAGAAGTTCCTAAGCATTGGTAAGCACTAGGAGGAGGTGTTGAGCCCTTAAGCACCCATATAGGTGTTAGGATATGGAGGAGGGATACCAGATATCGGTTGAGAGATGCTATACAGATAAGTATTTGGCTTACTTAGAAACTTTTGTTGTTGTTAATTTTCTGTAAATACACATGAGCGTATGATGCAACCATGGTTTTGAAAATCTTGTTATAGATTGCATCCTAAACAAATGAATCTCACATGCGAATTAATTTGTTGTGGTGTCCTTAAAGGAAGCACCTGAGCTTCGTGAACACCTAGAGAAAGTATTAGGATTTGAAGCAGAGCTGTCAAACCTTGGTCGAGAGGTATTTTTAGGTGATCTGAGGCTTGTAGAAACTTGGATACCTTTTAACACACACCCTTGTCAAGGGTGAGGCGGGTATTGTGGGTTCCATGGTTGTATAAAGACAAGTCAGATATTTGTGGAACCAAAAGAAGATACTTATGAAGATAAGTGTTTGAATTACTTGTTGATTTTATGTCAATATATATGTGCATGTGACTCATCCATGATTTTTGAAATATCTTGTGAATCTGACATGAGAATTGACTCATTGCTTAGGGTTTGAGCATAAGTATTGCTGGATGACAAATACATTGGAGATGTTCCAAGTTGTGGAAAAGGGTTCTCCAACACTGGAAAGAGACTGATGGCATGTATTGATGCATGCAATCAAGGATCTTGAAGATTTCCATATCATACCATTGGGAAAGTGAAGGTGCACTGGAAGCATCATGGACTTGAAGAGGTTACATGAGAGCCAGATGATGCCATGCGGTTGGCGCATCCATTTTTTTTCAATTTTCTGGAGCGCTGACGGAGGTGTCAGTGTAGCACTTTATTTAAGTTTGTAAAGCACCGAGGACAGTGCTGTTGTAAGGGGGAGGGGATTGTAATAACCCAATTTTGATCCCTTGGTATTTAATTGTACACGATGTAAATATTGTATTTGAATCATGGCAAGGAGCTCAATGCCAAGGCCCTGCCAATGATTGATGTTATGTGGATAGGTAATCAATGTTGATACCTATGGTTTTTGTGCTGAGTCAAGCACAACATATATATTTTGATATATCATGTAAATGTAAAAATTAATATAAAACCACAGCTAGCTATGGAACTACAAACGTTGAAGTGATGGCGGGATGATTCCACAAGGGATAGGGTGGGGAGTTAGTCAAACCCCCTGAGCCAATAGGGTGTGAGCATATATCAATGGGAAAACCCATGAATACTCAACTACCCTTTTTCCTCTATCCTCAATCATTAAATTCTTCCAGAAGGTGGACGAGTCAGTTAATGTCTTGGGCAGATCAAGGCATGGCAGTCTTATGGATTGACTGAGCAATCCTGCAACTATCCAACCTGGGAGGCCGCGCTCTTGCTCTTGAAGCAAGAAAACCCATGTAATGTATGTCATTCCATCCTTTCTCCTAGGTGTAAGAAGGTTTTGTTCCTAAGTGTCGTGGGGGTTGTTCATTCTATTCTATCCTTCTTCCCAACAAGGACACGATTTGCACTACAGGTGAATCCTAGGGAGGGATTCATTCTATTATTATGTGCATTATACGTTCATCCTACTGGAGAGCTATGTATTGTTCTATTTTGTCCATCCCTAATCTCATAGTCATGTTGATTCACTTCCTAGGGCCGCGGAACCAGTTATCTGCAAGTATTTTCCTTTGCTAAGCAAAGGGGTAGTGGTTCATGGTCATTCATTGTTCCTGACCATTCTACCATTCTCTTGTCCCAGAACAATTTATTCATTCAAGAGATGGTCACTGTGGTGTAGCGAGAGTTTGTGTTATTCACTGTTTGGAGTCACAGAAGTATGGTTCCGTAAGGTGTGTCTGCATGACATTGTGATATGCATGTAAACCCTACCTTTCTAGGTGTAAAAAAGTGTGTGCAACCCTATTTGTTTTGTTACAATGTCTTAAGCTAGCGGAGTGTTGCTATGCATCTTCTAGAAGTACTTTCCCTTGATGAACCTTGGTTGTGGGTCTATGGTGTTATCCTGAACCAGAGAGGGGTATGTGACCTTGTTTTCTCTATGTTACAAAGTGTTGTTTTGTTTTATAGTGTTACATCCTTTGTGGCTATGTTTTCTTTGAGGATTGTTGTGCAGTGCATCCCTATTTTGTTTGAATGCGTAAGAGTGGAGTAGGGCCAGAAAAAGATCAAAAGGGGTTGGTAAATCTGGTCTGCACAATTAAGTGAGCACTAGATGGAAGGTATGTTCTGAAGGACTACATAAGTAGAGAAAGGAATGCTTCCTTGTGTAGGGTGGGATGGAGTCATGGAGACCAAACTAGATCTAATGTAGGTATCCTTAGCTCTAGGGTTGAGCTCACTACCTATCCATTTCGTTAGCATCCTGATAAGCCCAACTGTTATTTGGTTTGACTATGTTCTGATGTGTGTTGGCTGTGTGTAAGCCTGTTGTTCCCTAGTCCCTTGTGGAAATCATGCCCAACTTGAGGGTGGCAGTGTGTTGAAATATTAATAGACACACTGGCCTATGGTTGGGTGGAACGTTGTAGCTACATAACTAGTTGTGGAACAACTTATTCATTAAGATAAGTATCTATATTACTCTGTTTATGCAATGGATTCACTTACGAATGACTATACTGGTTGTGTAGAGTGATTAAGAATATGAGTGATTTCTATGTTCATGTTGAATGCTTGTTGATGATCAAGTAGGGGTTTACTTTTGTATGAATGTCCATGTAACTGCTTGTTTATGCCTTGTATTTTTTATACACTTTACTTCTATTCATGCCTTGTGTTTTTATGATGCATTTTCCTAAGTTCATGGAGGTTAGCAGCTTGTATAGAGGTTATAATGCATCTAAGTTAGTGTTTCTTCCCATGGGAATCCACCTACGGAAGATAAAAGTCAGGAGAAAATATAAAGCAGGAAGTGGGATTTCCACACCCTGGGATCTACCTGCGGAAGGTAGAAGGTGGAAATAAGGAAAAAGGATAAGGTAAAGAGTTGGTCTTTGGATTCTCGCATTTTGAAGTGTGGAAGGAGGAAGACAGAAGGTGGAAGAAATAGTTAAGCATCCCATTCAGTTGTAAGTTTTTTTATTTTTGAATTCTAAACACTAGTAGAAAATGAGAAATTAATGACTAAAAAAATGACTAAAATCAGGCTATAAAGGACTATTTTTGAGTCGGTGACTAATAGTAGCAAATTTCCACTATCTTATAGCTAGTCGTATTTCACTAGTCATTAATAGCTTGACTTAGTAGTCATTGATTTAGTCACTGAATTAGTCATTGATAGTCAATGATTTAGTCAATGATTTAGTCATTGTTTTAGTCATTGATAGTTAATGATTTAGTCATTGATTTAGTCATGGATTTACTCATTGATTTACTCATTGATTTACTCATTGATTGCAACCATTAATGACCAAATATATGACTAAATAAACTAATAGATTTAACATATTAATGACTAATCTAAATATGACTAAGATACGGGAAATTAGCTACTAATAGTCATATATATGTGAATTTAGTCAATTTTGTAGTCACAAATTTATGATAGGGCATGGAGGAATCGAACCACCAATCTCCTACCTATAATTAGGCAAGAGCTCTACCATTGAGCTAGAACCCTTTAAGAAGTTGTTATTGCTTGACAATGATGATATTCAAACAAATTTATGATAGATATCAATCTACAAACTACATAATTATTACTATTACAACTTACCAATAACTAGTATTTATGATAAACTAATTCCTAAGAGCTATGTACAATTTTCCCTGTAACTAAAGCTAATAACAATACTGCAAATACTCTTACCAAAGAGATTTAGTGATGAGTACCTCTTCCCATTCTTCATCACTATCATTCTCATAGTCCAAAGAAGAATCCTTCCTGAAAGGATTTCAAAGCCCAATGGCATCACTGCATCAAAAACAAAGAGTTAGAAACAAAACTTTCCCTCTTGTCTACTGCAATATTAAGAATCCATGAGCTTCAAGGTGTTTCAGATGTTCCTCATCATGGGCTATCAAAATTAAAACACAACCTATTGCTTTGATAATTAATAAACTTAAAATTATGCAAAGTATATTCACCTTTTCTTTGAGAAGGTTCCATAATAAGCAGGTATATGGTTGTGATCAAACTGCAAAAGGTTTTTTCTCTTATTGGGAAGCCTATTTTAGCTTTAAATCAAGTGATAAACATTCTAAGAGCCAGGAAGATTTAGAAACTTATTGCTAATGGAGACTCGATGATTATCATTTGCAAAATTAGAGACTTGACTCCCTATGCACCATAATGTCTTGCAAAAATGATCTCTAGACCTAGAATTCAAAGAATTGCAAGTATTTTGACATGGGGAATTGCAAGTGTTGAAAGTATTTAGCATTGAATAATTCACTGTTTCAAAGGTACCATTTTTTATGGAGGAGTTATTCTTTGTGAATCATTATTCCTTGGCTATAAGGGCACCTAATAGTGGATTCAATAATTAAAGAGTCATGTTGCAAATATAAAGAGAAATACCCTGCTCCTACAACATTGCGTCTTTAGAGAAACATTTAAAGGGTTGTATATTTGGCTTCTAGGTGATGATACCAGTTATTTGAAAGGCAGGACAACTGGTTAAGCATGAATTAAACTTGAAAAACTTGCAAACTATTAGGTATAACAAAATATATATCAGCTCTGTGTTGAGATGTACAGGATCTGAAACAGCTTCCATGATGATTGGACAACAGTTCACAGAGAGAAATAACCATTGATAAGAACTAAAATTTCCTTAGAATGTATGGTCACCTAAAATAAGACTACACTATAATTTAGATTCTAGTAAGCTTTTGAGATTGACTATACCTATCGAAAAGGTTGGAGAGACTAGTATTCTACAGTGTTCTTATAATGCACAGTTGTATAAAGGCATATTCTTATCAAGATTTATGACTTTAAAAATGAAGGAATTTACTTGACCATGAAATGCACATTTATGATGAAGCAAAGGATAGAGAAAATCACGATGAGGTTCATATTCCCCATTTGAACTGCCTACAAGAAACTATTTCTTCGTAAGGGTAATAAAGCATGTCTCCACCTGCTTGAGTGGAATGTGAAAGTGCCCTGCCCTAATTATTTGATTATAAATTAGTTTTAAGTTCCAATTTCCTTCAAGCCCTATGGCATGTTTACGCCTTCCACTCTGACTCCCCACGTGGGATGTGTTGCTTCTTCAATGGAATATAAGAGCCTCACTAAGACCTGGGTCTCGTATTTTGGTGTGGAGTTATATTTACAAGTACAAATTTCAAGTTTCATGAAGAATTTTTCAAAACCTACCATTAGTACAACATTATAACATAGGGTATGTTTCTATGGGAGGATAGAGGCAGGGCAGAGCAGATGATAAGTAAGAGAGGTTCTGACCTCCCCAATTACATTTTTTACTTGCCAAGTCGAAGAAGTTCAGTGTAGAAGTCAACTTCGGCACTATGGACATTGAAGAACTCAGAGAAAGGGCTATGGCTTCCATGCCCAACAAGAATCACTCATCTATGTGGGGACAATTTATAAATTAGAAGGTATCCATACCTTGTATTGGACAAGGATATCATTATCTTTCATAGTCCATATAACAATATTGTCATTCTCATCTTCTACAATCAAAACCTCTTTTGTCTTATCGATACGACAAATCATCAGCATCTTGAGTTTTGACATTGGTCCATCATATAAATGCCTTAGTTGCATAAGTTGAGAACCTATCCCATCAACCATGCCTGAAATTAATGGAACCTGCATGGGCAAGAAATTGATAAGCCACTTCAATATTTTTGAAATATCACAACAAATAAAATAATCAAACTTCTATCAATGTTTTCATACAATTTAAGATCATATAATTAGATAATCATTAGTGAAGTACTTAACCATCAGAAACTATAAACTATCAATATTCAATAAAAGTAAACATTTGGAACCAAGAACCCCAATCTAATACAAATAAAATATAAATCCATGATAGATATAATGAAAATACAAAATAAGTCCCTTAGCTGAGGACAAGCTAAGGGAGTCCGTCCCAAGCATTTGCTATGAGTGGGACAAACAAGAACCATATATTATTACATGGACACCTATATTATGATGTATATGTTAAGCAATAAAAGAGAGCATTAAGAGGTCAATGAACTAAATAGTCCTATGGATGCTTGACAACATAGAACAAAGAAAATTGATAATACTACTGAAAAGAACCATACAAACTTTAATGTTCTTTACAAATCATAATTTTCTTGAGATAAAGAAGAACACAGGACATGGATTATAACATGGTAATAAAAAGTAGCAAATATGCTTTTACCTGGAGGCCCATAACATTGGAAACCGCAACAATATTGTTAGAAGAATGGTGTGCTTCAAAAAGTTCTGAAACCAAGGCATTCCAACAATCCAGGCAAACCTGTAGCAAAACTAGAATAATCAAAATAAACCCATCTTTTTTACCATGCAGTCGTGAAGAAGAAAAAACTAATTCACATCAAAAACCTACCTTGAAAACTTATGTATCATCAACATAAGAAATTTTGATTAAGTATTGAAGACCCATAAGTAGTGCTGCCCAATTTTCAGGCAGAGTTTCAAGTATGCGAATGTGTGACTGCAGTGAAACAATCAAAGTTACAAATACTATTGCAAGAAGCAATGACACCATTACAAATACTTTGAGTCATGATGTCGACTATTAGTTTCAATCTTTCAGAGAACATTACAAGGAGTTCAATTCCAACATAAATAATTAATATTGTGATTGAACTCATAACCATGCATCACAAAAATAAATGAAGATGTCCAAATAGGTAAGACGATCCTCTATTGTAAAGTGATAAAAACCTTACCTTGTAAAATGAGATGAATAAGAGTGTCAAGTTAGAATTTAACAGTTAGGCATAAATTACTTTAATACCCAATGAGATCAATCTAACCTCAAAATGCCCTATATAAAACATAAGTTTAATGAAATAATGCGTTCTGCAGCGAAGTACTTCCAAGTTTTTAAAATGTAAAATACCAACAATAAAATCTATGAGATATTTTCAATTTTAATTTTGCATAAGATATTTTATCTAAAATATATTTGCAAGAAGAGCACTAGTAGTGTGGTTATAAGCTCTACAATTGGTTTAGAAATCAAGTTGTACAAAAACATTGTTCTGTAGGGTCTCTATCAGATAGAACTCTATGGACTGTACTTATAACTTCATAACTTTATTACTCAAGCCTATTATGTTGTTATAAAATAACTTTACTATTAAAGACTATTCAATTGTTTAGATATAACTTTAGTAATAAAGTCTTTTCTACTGTTTTTCATCTGCACTTGCTTCAGTCAATGATGCAATTGCCTAGTATTTCTAGTAAAAGCACTAGTCACTAGATGTTAATCTTATCCATTGTGTTTACAATGTCATGTAGCCTTTATCAATCCAAGAGGCATCATTTGATGATGAAGATGTAGTTTCAAAGAAGGTCCAAGAATAAGAGAACTTTTGTTCGCTCCAATTTTTGCTCTGATTTTTCCCTATAATTTCCCCTGTTTTTGTTATTTAGTTCAAAATACTAACAGCATGAGATTTGAAATCACAAGTCATCGGGCAATCCGTATTCTTCCATCCCTTTTCATAGTCAAAGTACAATAACCATATCAAAATATTTTACAGAGTCTACAAAGCAACAATCCTTACCTCTATGCATTTTCAAATGTTATCCAATATTGTTACCTTGGGCTTGAGTTATGGGCTAATGTTATCCAAGATGAGAAATTAGTTTAAACAAGTGTATTGGACTACCACTTTTGCCAAATAATGGAAGAATGCATGCAATTGATAATGTATGAGGGTTAAATTCATATCAGTTTTGAAAAAAAATTGTATGATAGAAGCATACATACACCTAAACATATTAAGGGCCCCACCCATATTAAAAAAAGTCATCCCAATCATACTCTACATTGCCTTGTATAATTCACAAGGCAATCCATCAATTCCAAGGGACTTCCCATTTTGCATTGAGGAAAGGGAAGCAAAGAACTCTTCCTTCATGAAATCTTCGTCCAAATTATCTTGGTTACTAGTAGAAATATTATTAGGGACCACCCTAAAGTAAGCATGAATCCAACATGCGGTAAGACGAATATATATTCTGAAAATGCTCACTAAACATGCCTTGGTTGGATTCTACTCAAGAGATCCATCAGCTCAGCGTAAACCTATCACCCTGTCAGCCACCACCTTCTTCAAGAAATCAAAGAACTTAGAGCCTTCATCTCCCTCTTGAATCTGCTATAGTTGGGAAGGAAACCCTTTGGTAGTTGGGCAAGCACCACCAACTCTATCGAAGCTGCATTCTCCTGAATAAGAATATTATGCAAATCCTCCTCAAGTAGGGTACGGATCTTCTCTAGCTTGTGTTTGACCTTATTTATACCACTCCATACTCTTTGTTTTCTAGGGTGGCCTAGTAATAAGTTATAACTAGGGTATCTTACATTAATTGTAGGGAGGTTGTTGTATCAAAAATAGGTTGAACCAGCTGTGAAGGCATGGGTGGAAGCCTACATGTGTAAAGTCTATCACCAAAACATAGGCATACCTAATATTATAAATTTATATATTTTTCTTTTTCTTTTGAAAGTATCCATTATTTTCTCTCTCTTTTTTATTCCTTTTAATTAGGTCCTCTAAAATACCAAAGGTACATTTCACTATTTCATTTTTTACATTGATTGTTTTATGTTGGGCTGTAATAATTAATGGACATACCCTCTTATCAATAGATTCTCAATCAGAGCACCTTAAGCTCTCATACGTGCCTTCCTTGATTTGGAACTGTACCTTACAGGGATTTGGTTTTAATCTATATGCATATCGAGAGTCCAGAGAAAAGACTGCATTTTTTCCACATCTATTGTATGGATTTGGTAGGTTCTTGCTTCCATGTTTTCTAGCATTTCTTCTAGAGAGTCATGAGTGCTGCAATTATTTGTTTCACGGGGAGACTATTTTTTTTCTATTAACATTTATAATATCATTGTAGAGTAGGAAGTCTTATTTGTTCATGTTCCTTCAAAGTGTCTTTCATATTAAATTTTTAACATGTTGGGGAACATCACACTTATTATCGTCTTTCTTCATAGTGAGGACCTTTTTATATTGTTGAGAATTACTATGTAGTACGTGTCTTGATGGAGGGATTCTAAGTTCCTTGACACTTCCCAATTTTTTGTTAAGAAATTATATTAAGATTCCATTTTTATATACTTGGGATCCATATTTCCTTCTTAATGTAGAATGTTTGATGACCTAGGTAGGAGCATTTAATCTTCTTGGTTCCACTTTCTAAGATATCTGGATTAGGAAACTTAGGCATTGCCATCACTCAAGGATATTTCCCTTGTAGCAATGAAATGTTTTTCCCCGCTGCTTACAATATGACAAACATTAGCAACAGTTTGGACTTTTAACTTGCTTGCAATTGTGGCAGAGTGAAATCCTCCAGAGAAGTAGAACCAATGGATGTTTAATTGCATAATCATTCATATAAACACATTTGGAACTTTCTCTTTTTCTTTCCCATTTTTCATCATCCAAGTTGATTTGTTAGTTACATGGTCATCAAGAAAATAAATACAGTAGTTCAATCATCTTAAACCACTATTTGGAGCATATATATATTTGAAGGAAAACAACCCAATGGATTGAAATCCCTCAAAACTATGGCCCCACCCTCTAGAATGTTTTATTAGTGAAGATCAGGTCGTGGGTATTAAGCCAACACAAATTACAAATTAACTGCCCACATCCTACATCAATGATCTAGCACAAAGCCCAACAAGGCACGTATTCTGGTGACATCTTATAAGGCATGTGCCCAAAAAGAGATGGCCCAGCTATAAGCCACAACCACAGATCCCATGCAAGGGAGGAGCAAGCCAGCCATGATTTGAACCTAGGTCTTCTTCACAGCAACCACACCAAGTAGCCACTAGACGACAGCTTGATGGACATGTATATGTGTGCTTGTGTGTGTGTGTGTGTGATGCAAGGGAGGACTCCACACTATGTAGCCGGAGAACACATGTTTCCTCAAAATTTGAGGACACCCAATGTGCATTGAGGACTAGGACTAACTCATGCCATTGATGCAAAAGGGAATATAACCTTCAACAGTCATATTGCTTATCACTTAGGGATTAGAATCTTACTATACTTTAGAGAAAATAGGTCAACAAAACAATGGAGATCAACTTGTAGTCTAGGATTCAACCCAGAGAGGATAGTTCACTTGAAATCTGTCATTGGGGATGTGAAGTGTAGCCTTGAGGGCTAAAACATGTGCTACCTACAATATTCCAAGTCACATATTGAAGCACATGTCGAACAATAGAGTCACAGTTAAACAAAGGGCACAGGCATATGGATCTGAGATCCTGATATGAATTCAATGAGATCCCCTTAGCTTCTCGGTTCAAAATACATAATTTATTGAATGTGTCATCATCAGGAAGTTTGCAAAAAAAGTAAAATATAATTCCTCTAAGCCCAAGAGTCTTCCTTTTTTGTCCATATTCCTTATTGTTGTTCATGAATAAAAATTAAAGTCTCTTTGGGGTTCAGGCTGAGTTTTACAATTTTATGTCCCTAATTTAGTAGGGGATCTGCATGGGGTATTACAGGGAAACAGAGCCATCTTTGAAGACAATGCTTGGAGACATAAATGCCAAATGTTCCCCTCAAGGGGTGTCTCCTTGTTCTCAATTGGATTCTTTTTGTCTCCACCTTCTTGAGCATTTTGATGAAAGATTCCCATTGAGCTGAAGCAAGGAAGAAGTTTGTCATGAGGTATTGAGCTCATTGTTAATGTAATTCATCTTGTTTTCTAGCCTTTGGTGATATTCCCCCAAATTCTCAGAGTGGAGGGATTTCCTTTCCATGGTAGCAGCAATATACTCTTTGTTGTCCCAGAATAACTCCAATAGGTGCTGGGCATTTGTGTCCCTACCCCGGGTTTGACTAGGATCCTTCACAAAGGTGCTAACATACTCTTGGAGAGCTTTGTCCATCACTGAATCCCTCTTAGCATTGAAAATATTTTATAGGTCCTTCAGTTCCTTCAGGTTGTTCCTAGAATGCCTTTCTTTATGGTTAGAAATAAAACCAGAGAGCTCTCTACATAATTTTGCACGGGAAGAGCTGTCTGATGCTAGATTCATACCTTTTTCCTTTGCTGTTGGTGTTTTCATGTTTCTCCTTTCACAGCATAATGAAGAGTAGTTTGTTGAGTTCTCTTACTAAGTTGTCCACATCTTCCACATTTCTCCTTGTCAAGGTTATTATTTGAACTGAATTCCTCCTCTGGCTTGATGGGTACAAGAAACCCCAATACTCAAAGGTTTTAGAAGTAGCAATAGTGTATTCCCTACAGACTCAGAGCTCTTCCAAAAATAGTTACCTTTCACAATGGTAAGATGAAAAGTTGGACTCCAAACAATTGCCATTCAAACCCCTCTAGATCTCCTTTTTTTTTTCTTTGTTCTACTTCGGGATTTTGATTAATGATACAAAATAGTACAAAATATCTCCTAAGGGAGGACTGTTTGGGTACTTGACCCAGACTATGGGCCTTTTAGTATGCAAAAACATGTATTATTGAGATGGATTTGAAGCAGCATCAAACTAAAGCTGATGATAGCATGAGTTCCAACCATTGAAAAGAAACAGATAGACACATCAGAGTTGTAACTACTGTCTAACAACATGAACATGGTTGACATAAATGCCAAATGTTCCCATCAAGGGGTGTCTCCTTGTGCTCAATTGGATTCTTTTTATTTCCAGCTTCTTGAGCATTTTGATGAAACATGCCCATTGAGCTGAAGCAAGGAAGATGTTTGTCTTGAGGTATTGAGGTCTTTGTCAATGTAATTCATCTTGTTTTCTAGCCTTTGGTGATATTCCCTCAAATTATCAGAGTGGAGGGATTTCCTTTCCATGGTAGCAGCAATATACTCTTTGTTGTCCCATAATAACTCCAATAGGTGCTAGGCCTTTGTGTCCCTACCCCGGATTTGACTAGGATCCTTCACAAAGGTGCTAACATACTCTTGGAGAGCTTCATCCATCATTGAATCCCTCTTAGAATTGACAATATTCTCTAGGTCCTTCAGTTCCTTCAGGGTGTTCCTAGAATGCCTTTCTTTATGCTTAGAAATAAAACCAGAGAGCTCTCTACAAAATTTTGTAGAGGAGGAGCTGTCTAAAGCTAGATTCATACCTTTTTCCTTTACTGTTTGTGTTTTCATGTTTCTCCTTTCACAGCATAATGAAGAGTAGTTTGTTGAGTTCTCTTACTAAGTTGTCCACGTCTTCCACCTTTCTCCTTGTCAGGGTTATTCTCTTAACTGAATTCCTCCTCTAGATTGATGGGTACAAGCAACCCCGATACTCAAAGGTTTCAGCAGCAGCAACAGTGTATTCCCTACAGACTCAGAGCTCTTCCAAAAATAGTTGCCTTTCACAATGATAAGATGAAAAGTTGGACTCCAAACAATTGCCATTAAAACCCCTCTAGATCTCCTTTTTTGTTTCTTTGTTCTACTCAGGGATTTCGATTAATGATACAAAATAGTACAAAATCTCTCCTAAGGGAGGACTGTTTGGGTACTTGACCTAGACCGTGGGCCTTTCAGTGTGCAAAAACATGTATTATTGAGATGGATTTGAAGCAGCATCAAACTAAAGCTGATGATAGCATGAGTTCCAACCATTGAAAAGAAACAGATAGACACATCAGAGTTGTAACTACTGTCTAACAACATGAACATGGTTGACATAAATGCCAAATGTTCCCCTCAAGGGGTGTCTCCTTGTGCTCAATTGGATTCTTTTTGTCTCCACCTTCTTGAGAATTTTGATGAAACATACCCATTGAGCTGAAGGAAGGAAGAAGTTTGTCTTGAGGTATTGAGGTCTTTGTCAATGTAATTCATCTTGTTTTCTAGCCTTTGGTGATATTCCCCCAAATTCTCATAGTGGAGGGATTTCATTTCCATGGTAACAACAATATACTTTTTGTTGTCCCAGAATAACTCCAATAGGAGCTGGGAATTTGTGTCCCTACCCTGGTTTTGACTAGGATCCTTCACAAAGGTGCTAACATACTCTTGGAGAGCTTCGTCCATCACTGAATCCCTCTTAGCATTGACAATATTCTCTAGGTCCTTCATTTCCTTCAGGGTGTTCCTAGAATTCCTTTCTTTATGCTTAGAAATAAAACCAGAGAGGTCTCTACAGAATTTTGCATGGAAAGAGCTGTCTGAAGCTATATTCATACCTTTTTCCTTTCCTGATTGTGTTTTCATGTTTCTCCTTTCACAGCATAATGAAGAGTAGTTTGTTGAGTTCTCTTACTAAGTTGTCCATGTCTTCCACCTTTCTCCCTGTCAGGGTTATTCTTTGAACTGAATTCCTCCTCTGGCTTGATGGGTACAAGCAACCCCAATACTAAAAGGTTTTAGAAGTAACAACAGTGTATTCCCTACAGACTCAGAGCTCTTCCAAAAACAGTTACCTTTCACAATGATAAGATGAAAAGTTGGACTCCAAACAATTGCCATTAAAACCCCTCTAGATCTCCTTTTTTCTTTATTTGTTCTACTTAGGGATTTCGATTAATGATACAAAATAGTACAAAATATATCCTAAGGGAGGACTGTTTGGGTACTTGACCTAGACTGTGAGCCTTTCAGTGTGCACAAACATGTATTATTGAGATGGATTTGAAGCAGCATCAAACTAAAGTTGATGATAGCATGAGTTCCAACCATTGAAAAGAAACAGATAGACACATCAGAGTTGTAACTACTGTCTAACAACATGAACATGGTTGACATAAATGCCAAATTTTCCCCTCAAGGGGTGTCTCCTTGTGCTCAATTGGATTCTTTTTGTCTCCAGCTTCTTGAGCATTTTGATGAAACATGCCCATTGAGCTGAAGCAAGGAAGAAGTTTGTCTTAAGGTATTGAGCTCTTTGTCAATGTAATTCATCTTGTTTTCTAGCCTTTGGTGATATTCCCCCAAATTCTCAGATTGGAGGGCTTTCGTTTCCATGGTAACAGCAATATACTCTTTGTTTTCCTAGAATAACTCCAATAGGTGCTAGGCCTTTGTGTCCCTACCCCGTATTTGACTAGGATCCTTCACAAAGGTGCTAACATACTCTTGGAGAGCTTCGTCCATCACTGAATCCCTCTTAGCATTGACAATATTCTCTAGGTCCTTCAATTCCTTCAGGGTCTTCCTAGAATGCCTTTCTTTATGCTTAGAAATAAAACCAGAGAGGTCTCTATAGAATTTTGCATGGGAAGAGCTGTCTGAAGCTAGATTCATACCTTTTTCCTTTATTGTTTGTGTTTTCATGTTTCTCCTTTCACAGCATACTGAAGAGTAGTTTGTTGAGTTGTCTTACTAAGTTGTCCACGTCTTCCACCTTTCTCCCTGTCAGGGTTATTCTTTGAACTGAATTCCTCCTCTGGCTTGATGGGTACAAGCAACCCCGATACTCAAAGGTTTCAGTAGCAGCAACATTGTATTCCCTACAGACTCAGATCTCTTCCAAAAACAGTTACCTTTCACAATGATAAGATGAAAAGTTGGACTCCAAACAATTTCCATTCAAACCCCTCTAGATCTCCTTTTTTGTTTCTTTGTTCTACTTAGGGATTTCGATTAATGATACAAAATAGTATAAAATCTCTCCTAAGGGAGGACTGTTTGGGTACTTGAACTGGATTGTGGGCCTTTCAGTGTGCAAAAACATGTATTATTGAGATGGATTTGAAGCAGCATCAAACTAAAGCTGATGATAGCATGAGTTCCAACCATTGAAAAGAAATAGATAGACACATCAGAGTTGTAACTACTGTCTAACAACATGAACATGGTTGACATAAATGCCAAATGTTCCCCTTAAGGGGTGTCTCCTTGTGCTCAATTGGATTCTTTTTGTCTCCACCTTCTTGAGCATTTTGATGAAACATGCCCATTGAGCTGAAGCAAGGAAGAAGTTTGTCTTGAGGTATTGAGATCTTTGTCAATGTAATTCATCTTGTTTTCTAGCCTTTGGTGATATTCCCCCAAATTCTCATAGTGGAGGGCTTTCCTTTCCATGGTAGCAGCAATATACTCTTTGTTGTCCCCTAATAACTCCAATAGGTGTTGGGCCTTTATGTCCCTACCCCGGGTTTGACTAGGATCCTTCACAAAGGTGCTAACATACTCTTGGAGAGCTTCGTCCATCACTGAATCCCTCTTAGCATTGACAATATTCTCTAGGTCCTTCAGTTCCTTGAGGGTGTTCCAGGTCTGCCATGGAACCTCCTTCCAACAACTTCCATGCATATGAAATGTGTTTCCTTCTCAAGAAATGCACATGTCAATAAAAAAACATGTTTATGTGCCATATGGCATGCATTTTCGTGTTTCGGCCAAGAAATGGGTTGGGGACAGGGGAGGCACGTTTTTTCAACTTAGCTTATAACTGATCTCATTACTAAATTTGAGTTAAGAAATTGCACCTTAATGATGTGCCATTCTACAAGTTTCCCGTGAGTTTCTATTGTCATGATGGTTGAAATTGATTCCCTATTATATCTTCTTAATTATTCCTTCTAAGGTCATCAACATTTTGAGATTTAACTCTACCATAAATTCAAAACTTTTGAAGAGAAAACCAAAATTCAAAAATATTTTGATGAATATTTTTCAATCTTACTCTGATATTCAAGTGTTGTTAATGATTCATAATTATTGGAAAATTGACTTAAGGGATACAAATGAACATGTAATTTTTACAGACACGACATCTGAAGGATTGAGCCTATAGTTGATAACAGGGAAAGCTGTAAACATTATTTCTCAACTGTAGTTAAGAAAAATTCTAAACCAAAGGATAGTAAAACAGAGATTTGGTGTTGCTCTCTCACATGTGACTTGGTAAAAAAAAAATTAGTAGAAACGTGTGAAAGGATGTCATCATTTAGAGTTTTTCCTTAATCAGAATTAACATCTTCCTCCTCTTATGTATGTCCTGAGACTTTTTAATAGTGGCAGACTATGATATAGATAAAATAATGTTCGATTGAACCGTCAGCATTCTTTCCACAACTATTTCTTCTCTGTATATTATTAAGAACCTAAGCTGTTTAAAGGTTATTAAAGTGGTCTAAATGCATCAATTCACAAGATGATAATGGAATTTAGAAGGTGTGTAATCAAGACATCAAATACCCATTGGCATTTTCATCACTGCGACTTGCTCCACGAGCAATCAAAATCTGTATGCCAGATAAATATTTTGTACATTTAATCACAAGTGCAATCTTTCTAATTTTTAAACAAGAAAAAGATGAAAATACTACAAGTTTGATTAGGATATAAAAATAAGCAAATTCACCTGGCAGCACTGAATGTTGCCAACGAAAGCAGTATAGTGGAGAGGTCTACTACCTGCACTTGTCAAGATGAAAAATACATGAAGATGAAAAAAATTGCAATTGAAATAACTTGTTGAAATTTTCCATTTGTATGCAATGATGCATCTATTTTTCATATAAAAAGTACCAATTATGCCATGTTTCCTTATTAAATCAGGATCTAAGAATACAGAAATTCACCTGGTAGCATTGAATTTTTCCACCACAAGCAGCACAGTGGAGAGGTGTACTCTGTGCCCCTGTCAAGATGAAAAATACATGAAGATGAAAAAAATTGCATTTGAAATAACTTGTTGAAATTTTCCATTTGTATGCAATGACGCATATATTTTTCATATAAAAAGTATAATTATGCCATGTTTCCTTGTTAAATAAATGGAATTTTTTATAAAATCAGTAAACCATGATGAAATTTATCTATAGCAGAAAAAGAATAGCACCAATGAGTATCTAATACATTATTAATTACCTATAAGGTCAAGGTCGATTGTTGATCCATCTTGAATTGTCACAGCTGATTTATTGGCACCTAAATCAAGGAGTAACTGTACAGACTCTAGATGACTATTCAATGTTGCCATGTGAAGGGCAGTAATACCTCCATCTATTGGTTTGTTCGCAATCCTAGAGCATGAACTGCAATAAAACCCCACATATGTCAATAATGGCTGCAAACTCAGATATTCAATTGCAGTTATTTCATACAATGATACTTGCCTCATATCAAAGTTGACTACTGATTATTTTTTACCTTGTTCTGCCCTTAAGCTGTTCCAGAAATCAGGTACAATGGGTACATCATCAGCAAAAAGAAGTCTCACTCATCGAGAATGGCCATTTACGGCTGCACAATGAATAGCAGTTCGACCATTAAAATAGTCTGCTATGTTGACCTACAAAGCTAGGTGGAGCTTGAACTGTTAATTAAACTTCCTTAGAGATTGGTTAGACAAATTTGGCAGTAAGAAACATTGGGATTATCTCACATTTTCCTTATGCAACACAAGTGTCTGAACCACCTCCCAGTGACCATATCTACAAGCTTGCATCAAAGTTGTCTGTGGCATTTTAATTTTTAAATAATTTAAAATGTTAATTAAGCCAAAAATTGCCTATGAGTTGAGTAAGACAATTTTTGCACAAGTACATATCTTGAATTATGTGAAATCAAGATAGATGCATGAAATAAATTAAAGTTGCAATAAATCTCATAAAGGACCTTGCAAGGTACTTTTATGCATGTGATCCATTTACAAGGAAGAGCTGATTCCTCCATTGTGATGCATAGCATAGCTGAAACATCTTATTCCTATAAAAATATGAAATACATGAAGGGTGGGAAGTACCTCAGTGTTGTGAAGATAGTCATAGATATCAGAGGCATAGAATGTGCACATCTGAGGATCTCTGTTATCTGCGTCGATGTCAACAATCTTAGATTCTTGCACCTCTGCTGCCACTGGGGTCTTTTCTTCAAATAGGTGGACTATAATAAGTATAATTGTTATAACAGTTAGCATACAAGAAATTGCAGCTCACATTGAATAGTGAAAAAAAATTAAAAAACCCTTCAAATTGTGAGAACTATGTTTCCAAAAATGGGAAACAAGAAATGGAACAACAAATGGGTCTAATGGATTTGGGGTAATTAGAAGCATGAACTCCCCCCAACCCCCTCCATATTATGCATATAAATTTGATTGGCAATGCACTTTAATAGGGTCAGGATAGGAGCGGGAACAAGTATGGGACAGAAACAAGAAATGAACCCTGGATTTGGGGATTAAAAAACAACTCCCCTAACACCCTCTATATTATACATATAAATTTGATTAGTAATGGACAAATATAGGGTCAGGCAAGGAGTGGGAACATGAATTGGAACATAAACAAGAAATGATCCCCTGGGTCAGGTTTCTGGTCACATAGCACAAGAGCAATGAAGAAAAAAGTGCTTATTCATAAAATTACCTTCCAATGGTTTTGACTTTAAATGATGCTTTGATATGTACATGTTCTGCAACGTTTTTTGCTCCAATGAAGCAATATCTGAGGCATTGTCGTCGATGGGCAGAGCCTCTGTAATAATTGAAGAATGAGAAGCAGTTGTATTTGAAATCTTTCCCCCTGTAGATGAAATCCTGTTGTTTGGATTAGAGGAACCAGAGATACTATAGGCCACATTGTTTCTCAGAACCCTTAGACCAACATTATCGAGTTTTGTAGTGTGTCTGGGAATAGAGGATTTTGCAGGACCCTTTTGAATTTCAGAGTAGATTGTGCCGCTGGGAGTCCCTCTAGCCCTGGCTTTTGAAGATGCTGATTGGCTAATAGATCCCTTTAGTACAAAGTAATCATTTTTTTACAATTTTAGACAAAAATTTTCAAAAGCAAACTACCGAGTAAAATTAGAATAAATACCCAAAAAAAACCTAAAACCCTTGCATTCTCTGAATACAAATGCCAAAACCAAGAAAACCCATTTGGACAGAAATTGGAAAATTATTTCACTTGTCTATAGGGAATGCCATGCTTAGATTGGCCGGATGCTTGATTTGTCAAATTGGAAAGAGAAATACATTTCCTAGATTGCTGAACAAGTGGAACAACGCAGCTCCACGGTCTGCCGTCTAGAGAGACTCTCTTCGGATTCACATTGTCCCGTCGTCTAGCAATTGTCTTTTTGCCCCGATCATTTCAATTTTATTTTTCAAACTATTTTTTTTAATTTTTTTCCTCGTATAAAAAAGTTACTTTTTCAACCATTAAGATAGAATTCTTTCATTAATAAATTTAAGGTAAAATTCTTTCATTAATAATTTTTTTATTAAAGAATTTAAGTAATGAAAAAATTAGTTTTTATTATATATTTAACAAAAATCTAAAAAATTACTTACCAAAAATAACACAAATCAATAATTAATACTCATTAACATTAACATTATGCAATATACACCTTCTAACATTCATATTATCTACACTTAAAATTTGAGTTTAGAAATAGGTTTTAAAATTTTGTTTTTCTAAATAGTAAAAATTAAAAATAAAATGACAGGATATAAAATTGCATCAAAAATACATTTTGAAAAATTGCTTACGCATTTGATTTGAGGTTTTCCCACATTGCTGCACATTCATAATAAATATTTGTTGTTCAATGTGTATGCTTGACGAATTTGGGGAATATACCAAAGACGTGTATCCTAGCCACCCATCCTTCATAATGAATTTAGAGGCTCCGGTCCCCTTCAGCCACAAATTTCATTATAGTTGCAACTGACGTCATTTCACGTAATTTTAATCTTTGACTTTGCTCTGCCATTTTTCTGTCAAAAAATAAAATTATGCAAGGCGCTCGGGCCTGCCTGAAACAATCAACTCCGAGCAGCAAATGCAAAGGCGAAATGGAAAATTAAGCAATTAAATCGATATATAGGAAAAATTGATGAAATAGGCACCCGGAGATAAAACTGATCATGGCACCAAGGTTTGTAAGAATTGCCCTCAATAAAAATATTCTAACAAATATTTCCTTTCATAAGAAGGCATCGACTCCTGTATCAACTCTAGGATTGACTGCATGGATTAGCATAATGAGAATCGACATCGACTCTTTATGCATACTTGGATTGATTAACAGCATCGCCACCTGATCACATCGACTTATACATGAAGTACAAACATTGAGTGTATCAACTCTTGGGAACGACAAACACTTGTGAGAACTGTTGAAAAATGGATGTAGGTTTCCTGATATAACACAAATCATAAATGACACCCTCTAACATTATGCAATATACACCCATCATATCCATATTACTTGCAATTAAAATTTGGGTTTAGAAACCACTTTCATTAAAGTTCAACCTCTAGAAAAATTATGAAAAAATTAATGACTTATAGAAATAGCTAAACATAAAAAATACGTCATTAATTTTTTACCAAAATTAAAACATCACTTCCTCTCACATATGGAAAATTAGTATGCATTTAGGAGGTACTCACACCTCTCACACTTGGCAAATTAGTACTACCTCTTTCTTTGACAATTGGGTTATGCTCCAAAGCACTACAGACCTCTCTTCTCCCAAAGTTGTAGTGTTGCTTACCAAGGTTACTCTAGATCTTTTACTAAGGATAAATGAATCAGGGGAATCACTCTTAAATTGCAATGTGGCCATTCGAAAATTGAGATTCTAAATTTTACAAAAGGGAGTGGGTTTCCCTTAATTGAATCTCCATATGTTTAGGTTAGTTGTAATCAATTTAGTGAACCATTTCTCGAAAGAATCGAGTTAGCTTTGTTGTCAATGGAAGAGTTAAGTTAGAAATAGGATAGAATGTAGTTGAATTCATTTAGGGTATCTTGTGAAGCTGTCAGATTGTTAGCAGAAATTTAGGAATTAACTTTCTAATTCTATATTTAGTTTCCTTCTCATTTTGTATATATTCTGAATTAGTTTGTTAAAAGGTTGATTCTCCGAGTAATGGAAAGGTTATTTCTATATGAGATTGTTGTAATCCCCAAAGTTAATCAATGAGTCTTACAATTCCTGGGGGCTGCTCATGAATCTTACAAATATAACAATATTAAGCAAATTATGCAGTTTTAGTATTTGGGAAAGCATTATACTTTACTACAAAAAAAGAGGTGCAACAACAGGTAAAGAATTGCATAACTCCTCTCGTAAGTGTTTCTGAAAGGGGTCGTGCACAGAAAGTAAAGATTCCAGGTCCCTCCCTTGAACCTTGAAGCGAGGAAATTCTTAGATATTATAACCTTCAGTCTGAAATCCTGTACACAACATTTTTGGTCTACCAACCCTTGGAATTGCTAGTTCCTGAGTTTTATCTGTAAACATAGCAATATTATTATGAACCTGGGCACATCTAATATATTTTTGGGGCTACAACTTGTGAAAATCACAGGATATCCAATAATAGATTTTATCCTTATGGCCTATTCTAGTGCATCTGTAGGTGTAGCAATCCTCTGTTACTGTAAGGGAATTATGATCTAGCCATTTCATCTCCACCACATCCACAACAAAGAAAAAAAACATGAATAAAAGAAAAACACAATAGATAATCAAGAAAAACACATAACAAACCTGAAGGTCTAAACATTGATGTCATTATGAAGGCAGTGGAGACCCAACGTGAAGCTCAATAGCAATATTTGACAGTTTCAATTTCTGTCCACCGACACCAATCTCATCACCATGTTTAGAATTGGCTAAATTCCAACTCCATTTACTCTTCTTAGATGTGTCTTCAAGCATCTTCTTAGATTCAGACAAATTACTTGAAAATCTAGTCTTCTTAGCCTAAGTATTCAACACAGTAGGGTAGGGTTGTGATTCATATAATAGGGCAAGGGTTTCATTTTTGGTGACCACGACCCCGGCCTCAGCTTGTTCTTTCCCTGCTTTGTAAATTCTCTTATCCATTCTTAGAATCAGCTCTGCTTATCTGCACTGATGTCATTGCCTTCAATAAACCAAAAACTAAATGAAGCTTCACTTCATTACATAAAAACCCCCAGTCTACAATAGGGCATCCACCGTTATCTCAGGTATATCTTTCTGGTCTACGGAGCGTTAGGCGCTCTATAGCAGTTTACTAGGGGATCATGTGTCATACGTAGCGGTGTGGATTCCAGTTGGTCATGTAGGAAAAGAACCCCTCCCTTTTCTATATAGTTTAGGGATGGGCACATCATATCATATCCTTCTTTCCAATACGTAGGTGCAACATATCCATAGCCAGATGGTGTCTAAAGCAATAAAACAAGGATGTCCAAAGGAAAGGCATATAGGTGGAATTAGATGTACTCACAGAACTTATCATTGATGGGAGACGCTACTCGCAGTAGCAGGTGTGGATGCAATCCATGCCCAAGAAAAAGCGTACCTAATACTTCTTTATTTTGTTTGCTTTTGGATTAAGCCTAGTAACCAAACCCAAGGTCGCCATGACTCCATGTAAATCATATGTTATAACACTATATTTAAACCATATGGTATAATATGGTATAATGTGGAGCGTAAACCATAAGCGCCAATGTTTAAAACATATCGCAAAGGCATATGTTTATATCCGTTAAAACCATACCAATATAATGTAAATCATATGTTATAACACTATATTTAAACCATATGGTATAATATGGTATAATGTGGAGCCTAAACCATAAGCGCCAATGTTTAAAACATATCACAAAGACATATGTTTATGTCCATTAAAACCATACCAATATAATGTGGATTGTTATATTATTATATGCCACATCATAAATCTTAACCATATATTTATCCAAGGTCATGCCACGAAGAGATTGTATGCAAGCGGTAATGTTAAACATATCCATTAAAACCATACCAATATAATGTGGATTGTTATATTATTATATGCCACATCATAGATATTAACCATATCTTTATCCAAGGTCATGCCACAAAGAGATTGTATGCAAGCGGTAATGTCAAACTTTATGTGTTATAACCATATAACATAAAAAATGCCATAGTTTGAACTATGGAATTATAACGTGGTAAGGTTTAAATATAGGTTATGTTGGTATAGGCATAATTGTGTTTGGTTAGTTTTATTTATATTACTAAAAATGATTTTAAGTATTTTTGTATTAATATTAATAATATATAGAAATACTAAACAATGTTAATTTTAACTTTTGATTTTTTTATTTTTTTATTTTTGAAGGTATTTGGTTTTATAAAGAAAAATTGACTAGTCAACCAAAAAAAAAAAAAAAAATTTGAAGATAACAAGAAAAATGGGAACAAATTTATACATAAAAATATATATTATATATTTGTCAAAATAGGTTGTTTTAAATTGTGTTTTTTCCAAGGTGTAAATGAAAAAATTATGGAATCTCTATTTATTGAAATATAAATTATATATTTTGTTATAATTTATTGAAATTTAGATTATAAATTTTGTTAAAATATAGCTTTTTGAATTGTTTTTCTAAATATAGAAAGAAACATGGTGGAATCTTTCTATATTAATGGTTTTTTTTCATTGTAAAAAAATATGTAATTTGTTATTCATAAGAATCAAAATTACATCATAGTTGTTCATGTAAAATCCCCTTCAAAGCAGGATAGAAGACAATATTGAAGCCCTGGGAAGAACATTACAATATCCAAAAATAAACGAGAGGGATTCTACCCATCAACCTACAGAAAGCAAAAATGCGGAAAAGATAAAATAACTGTGAGACAAAAAATAGCAGGGATCCGGAGAGTTGTCATGCTGATACAACCTAAAACAGTCCAAGGCAAAAACAGAATGGAGAAACTAGAAGTAGGTAAAGCAACATTCAGTAAACGTGATTATGTTAATTGAGTACTTACATAAGTGAAGAATACCAAGGCAGTATCCTATCGCAAGATTTGATAGGTTGTCCATGTCAGAATTGAACTCCCTGTACAGGTGCCTGAAGGATAAAGAAAGAAAACAATTCTTTAAGAGCCCAATCCTTTTCAATCAACAATCATAACTCAGTGACTGCAAATTGGTGAGACCTCTGGCCCAATCAATTATGACCTTTGATTCGCCAAATATAGAAAGCTAGAGTTTTTTTTTTTGTGAACCATAAAATCCCCCATAAGGCTAAAAGTTCAAAAAAAGTATTAGTGCCACTCACAACACCCATCCTTAGCTTGAAAATATGAGATTCATATATACGGAGGATCATGCCAGTACCACAATTTCCATCCTGCTTGTCCCCATCAAAGAATCCATATATGGTATGAGATTCCAACACTGGGATGATTCGAATCTTTTAAACTTTTTGGACACAATTTCTATTCCATTACAAAAAACTTGCCACAATCTAAGAAATAAGTAAACCTCCTTGCAAATTTTAATCACTTCTTCTAATGTCTGCTTCAGTTTTCCTTTGGAGCGTGTGAGGAATGTCGATGTGCAAAAGCCAGTGACCTTTGCAAATAGTGGCATTGCAAGAGGGTGCTCATGCTTTTCCCAGGTTGAAAACTCAAAATGCATATGGTTATGAGCGCATAGGCTAGAGATGGTGATAATTGCAAATATAAAATGGAAGCAGTAACTTCAGCATCATTGAGACTTGTAAAAAACCATAACAATTGGTTATTGATTGGAGTGATGAACATAATCGGAGCGGTAAGAACCATACCTTTGAAGCACTCCGACTGGTCACTGCGAGATCCTGAACTGACTTATTGTCTGCAAAAATAGGGTATCGAGTGCAAAAACAGGGGAGCGGGGGTAGAACGATACCTTCAGCCCGGAAATATGAAGTTAACGTGTTTCTTTGGCCATGCATTGGATGCATTTCGCAAGTCTAGGTGGAGGAGGTGCATTCGAATGGCCAGTTCTCGAGGGGATGTAGGGCTATGATGCTTTTATCTAGGTGATGATATATATGGTATTGGTTCTAGTACCTAATTCGTAATTGATGTAGGAACATAATTTTCCTTTGGAGCGCACTTAACCGGGTTTGCTTCAATGGTACAGCAGGGATAAAGATGGTCAAGAGAAAATTCATGCAATTGCTTTATTGGATCTCTAAAGATCGAGGTGCATGGCACTAATATTACTAATAGAAGGTAGACAACTTACAAAAATTACAGTTCATTGCCAAATTTCGAATTTTCTATGACACAATTAAAAATGACTAATTCATATTCTTCTATCTAGTCATTTTTTATGTCGTGACTAAATTAGTCGTTTATTTTAGTCATTTTTAACTCTGTCACTTATTATCTAGTCATATTTGTTAACTGGTGACTAAATTAGTCGTTAATTTTAGGCGTTTATAGTTGGGTCAATCAAAATTGCTCATATTTAGTAGTAAATCACTTGGAAAACCTGTGGTGACTAGAATTTTTAGTCACCTAGTAGTTAATTCCTCATTTTGTACTAGTGAAAGTTTGAAATTCGAAAGGTAGAAGGAGGAATAATTAGTTAATTATTTTCTTTGAACCTTAATTTTCCAACTTCGGATTTACGGTGTGCGGAACGAGGAAGGAGAAAGGCTGACGGCGGAAGGTGAAAGAAGGAGTTAAGTATTTTTGTCGACCTTAATTTTTTGATTCCCGAATTCTGAAGTGTGTAAGGTGAAAGGAAGAAGGCAAAGGGAGTATTTAAGTATGCTCGTCAACCTTAGGTTCTGACTTCCAATTTACGAAGTGCAGAAGGCAGAAGGAGGAAGGTGGATGACGAAGGGTGGAAGAAGCAGTCAAGTATTTCCGTAGAACTTTAGGTTTTGATTTTCAATTTCTGAGGTGTGGAAGGAGGAAAGCAGAATTGTGGAACACAAGGTGTGGAAGGGAAATTTTCATTATGAAAAAGGTCTTTCCAATCGGAGATGAGATATGGAAAGGGAGGAACAACTGTTACAGTGGTTTGTAAGCATGGAAATGAAGGTGGAAGTGCGAGTTAGTGTCCATGCTAGGTGTTTGAAGAGAGAAAAAGGTTTCTTGAGGAAATGTTTTTAATTTATCCGCATTATGGGTATAGGGATGTTGTAAAACTAGGGTTTCTAAGGAGGAGCACTAACCTAGTGAGGAAGGGTCCTAGGTTAAGCAACTAACCTAGGAAAATTAAGGCAAAATGCTAGGGAACCCTCACAATGAGACGTGTCATTGTTTTCTAAGGTGACAAAAGGAAGGTACAAGTGAATCCTAGGGAAAAGTGAAACTCTAAGGATACCACCAAGACTCCCACATGCATGTTAGCAACATCTAAGAAAAAGGTAAGAAGCTTGACCTCCTTGTGATTGTCTTCATCCAGCAAATCAAAGCATCACCAAAAGCATAGATTCACCAAAAACTTCCTCACCAAGAGCACATCCATCTAGAGAAACCCCTAAGTAGGGTAAAACAAGTGCATGATGATTTATCCCATAAGTTCTAATTTAAAGTAAAAGTGAGTAGATCTATTTATATGATCTCACACTCACTTATCCAGGCTTACACGCCTTAAAATATGTAAATTTATTATTATTTAATGTCAACTTAAAATTAGAAGAAAATAATAATATAATATAAACTATGGTAGGCTAAGTGGGGGCATTTACATTCCCAGGTGCCAAAACATGCTCAAATAAGAAAATCGCTCTGAAAGAAATGCTAGAGCGGGCTGGAGGGAGGGCGTTCTACCCCATATAACCTCTAGAATTTTATAAAATGCCTCAACACCCTCCTCAAAGCATGGAAATAACCTGGCATGGAATATTCCTTCCTTTAAGGAAAGAAGGCCATGGAGATAAAGGAACCACTGACTTAAGGGATAGGAGGGTGCACGAAGTGGACGTAACTGAAGACCAGTATCTTGTGGATAAAGAAAAGGCCACCAGAGCACGCAATAAAGGAATGGGGCCATGAAACCCAGTAGTCAACCTTTAGGGGCCCTAAACACCAATCCCAAGGTTAAAAACCATTTTAACAGGAATTTAGCAACACCATTAAGCCATAGTACCCTTAAATGGGGACCAAAGGGTCCAACCATGACTTCCATCGCTCAATAACACCCCTCTTGGTTGAAAATATCGGCCCTGTCTCCCTAGGGTACACCTGAAGGTGTGCTGGGTACAAGTGCAACATAACACCTAGATTTCACTTCTGCATATTTTTTCCCTTCATACTTAGTAATTCATGAGCCCACCATGAAGAAATTACAGTTAAGGCTACAGTCTAAGTCCATCAATTAGGGTGAAGGCATAGTATCCTTCCACCGAAGGTACGTTCTATTTTACTGCATGCTTTTCATTTTCTCATCTATATTTTTCTTGCTAATGTTTTCATGCACATAGGTTACTAAAGAACTATCTAAATGGGGGGGAATTGTCTTTGTTGTCTCAGTTTCACCTGGGTGGTGCCCAATTTGTTGAGAATTGTGTAGGGTCTCAAAAACATCCTTTTCTCAGGAGTTAAATCAGTCATATCCTATTGTACTAATGACCGTCAAATCCATCTTAATAAAAAATCTCTTTGGGCATATTTTAATCTTTCGTCCACCTTTTTTTCAGCCTTGATGTTGTTTTTCTTTTTTCTACATTCTTCAAAATTGCATATTATGTGCATAAGGACTTTAAATATTATTATCTTTTATTTATTTAATTTTTTATGATTGCTAACAAATTCTACAATTTCTGACGTTTAACATGTAGTAGTCATACTTTCTAATGATGCAATTTTCAAACATAAGTAGTTGTCTAGCCATGTTTTGAATTGTTTTAATTTCATACATTCACCCGGTCAATTTTCAATGAGGGACCAATCAAAAGTGAACTAAATGTAATAAACATTTTGCATTAATAGCTAACATTTTCTGCATTAATGAACTCAAGATTTTAATTGCATTTTAAAATTGTGGATGTGAATGTAATGACAACTTTTCTTTTGTGCACTAATATATTATTTTCTAATCTACTTAGACATTAAAAGAATACAAATTATTCCTACAATTTAATATCCACGATTGAAAAAAAAACTATTTCAAACCACTTAATCATTAGAAATGCACTAATGAAAGTTTCATTTTTATACTGATGATTGAAGTTTTATTTTCTCAAAATCAATTGCACAACGCATTTTTATGTAAATACTATGCATGGTTAGCTAGGTTGCTTTTTGTTTCATTGATGGACTAACATTCTTGTATCGAAAGTGTTGTTCCACATTTATTAGCATTTATCTAATCTCACTTTCCATTCTTTGTGAACTTAACGTCATTGATTAACCTTGTGAATCCTAACTACCCTAGGGATACAAATGTAACCCAAGCTTCCATCCCCTTTCCTCCCCTTGAATATACTTCTAAGGGTGTTTAACGTGTTGTTTCCCAAACCGTCTCGTTTTGAGCATCAACATATTTGGTGACCATATTGGGACATATTATTGCCTATATTTTAATCTCCCTAATCCAATTCGTTGGATTTTTTTCCAAATATTTTTTCATATTGTTCAATCATGAACTATTTGTTTAGCTTTGTTACTAATCAATCAGCCCTCTGAATCTTTGACTCTAGTTCAAATCCTTGTTTTTCCATGGTTCTTTGTTTTTCCACCTTTGGTGATTTCAAAAGCTCGGTTGAATATTTGAGAAATTTAATCTATGTATCTTTTAATGAGAATGAATCCATCACGTTGTTTAACCTCATATTTAAGAAGTTATACGACAAGATCCCCAAAGTTGTCTGACCTTCCAAACAAACTGCTCTAGTCGAGTATTGTTACTATATTCCTCCTCCTTACCGTGACCGATTATAGGGAAAGGATTTAAATCTCCTTGGCTTTGCTTTACAAGAATGCCTCAAAATCGAAGACCATCACAAAAGGATAGTATTTCCAAATGACGAATTAGCCCCTAAGACCAATATGTCCATTCTCGAGTTTATGCATGAAATGAAAGATCAAATGACTTCAGTAGATAATATTCTCATGAAGAGGTTTCAACCAAGTCTTTCTCAACCTTCCAACCTTCTAAATCCACCTAAGATGAAGCAATCTATCAAGCCTTTTGCACATCATTGGTGCCTCTTTTGCGACAAGGGCCACTACGCTTCTACTTGTGAACCCTATTTATCATATCAAGAGTGATTAAAGAGGGGTAAGTCTTCTATAGCCAACAAGCCTATTGAAAAACCACAAGTTTCATTTGACCCAAATCTTTCAATCAATAAGGAGAATTTCAATAATGATATGGTTACATGTTCTATCCATGATTTGAGGCCTCTTTTGATTGATGAATCCAATCATTCTAGTGTCACACCTATTTTTCCTGGTATTCATGCATCTTATAATCTGGTGAGTCATTTAGTGAATTCTAAGGATAACATCATCTCTTTTGATTATCTTAGAGAGCCCAAGGAATACCAAAAGGTGAATAGCACTCTTATGATCCCTTCCCCAGCCATATCTTGATCCTAGATGATCAGACAAGATGTTCATGAGATCTTTCCTTTCGATGTTGATATTTTCAAAATCAATTCCAAACATGTTCTTAAGATTTCAATTTCCCAAGAGAAATTCATCTCATCTCATCCTAATCCACAAAGTGAATATTTAATCATTGACGTGCCATTGACAAGCCCTATGATTTGCAATATGGTGTCTTTCATCGAGACATGATCCCACTTGAAGATGACCCTTCTAATTTTCAAGATGACACCTTATCCGGAAATCAACTCTATCTTGAAAATATTTATTTTAACAATAATCAAATGGAAGGAAACAATCATTATGAGGAGACAATTTATCATGATGTTGATAACTTTTTCCCTCCTCTTTTTGATCAAGAAATATTAGATTTGAGTGACATTACAGCTATTGCAATTAGAGAATCCTTTTCCATGTCATCAATTCATGATTCGACTAATGAAGATGCTCCATATTTTTCAATTGCGAGTAAAAATGACGCCTTTCATTAACCTATCCTTACTTCAATGCTTTATGCCTACGAGGAAATCCATCATCCCGATCACTGTAATTTTTCAGATTCTCTTATCAACAACACTTACCAATTCAATCAAGAGGCTACAATTATTGAGGCTGCTAATATCCATGATCGAATTATTCCACACAATGATTCATTTTTCCTATCTAAATCTCATCCTAATCATGGAAACTTTGTTGATAAAGTAGCCCAATGTGATGATGAAAATTTTCAAGCCCCTCCTTTTGATAGTCTGATTATCATGAATCTCTTCCTGAATGATGTGAATTTCCCAATGATGAATCCATGACCAAACATGTTTCCCTTCAGGACAATCATGTCATTCACACTTCATCGCAAATTTACATGCATTCGATTGATCAAGAATACCCTATATCTTCCCATCCTCAGCATGTTGTAGATGAAAATTTTGATCATGAAGTCAATGCTTCACCTCACAATGATTTGCAACCAATATTTGACAATTATCCTAAGTTCGCTGATGATGAACTAAGTGTCATTGCAAGAAGCACATATTACATTAAAGTTGACGAAGCTTTGAATTATGTTAAATATAAGGATGACACCACTTGCATCCAACAATTTCCAAGCAGGATGATGATGAAGAAAGCAATGAGGTTTTAACCAACGCAAATTCAATCTTTGCCAATGATCCTAAATATCTTAATCCAAATCCACCCGACATGGTCAATGAGGTGAACAGGGGAATTTATAGGATTGTGCTTAGAGACTATATTTGGGATTCATGGGTTGATCATTATTTTAGTCATGCCAATAATAAATCTCTTTATTTGCATTTCATTTTATTTTATTCAAATAGGCCTAATTCTTCTCTTTTGAGTTTCACGATCAAATCTATATTTGCTTTGGATGCTCATGAGATTTTTTTTTCATTACAAGTGTTCAAGGAAGAATGGTTTTAACATTTTAGATGTATTCTTATACAATAAAAGACATCGTGCATGATTATTTGTCTCCTTTAGAAGTAGAAGTAGGATTGCATTTAGTAATCGAGAATTTTACTTTCTTCTATGTACTTGTTTTATTTTGTTATATCAGTTAGAAGTTCTTTTCTTTTGCAGTTTATTAGTTACATTTTCTTAGCTAGTTTATTTTCCACCATAGTATGCTCAAATACGTTACTTATGGAATTCGACGTCTTTAAGTACAATTCGTCACTATGCCTTTTCACCAGATTGTTTTGTTGTAACTCTAGCATGATGAAGATCAATGTTTTTATTCAGAAAAGAACGTGGCATGGAGAGGGAAAAACTATTGGGTGGTTCCTAGTGATCATCATGGGGTATGTTGAACTTGTATTTGGTTTCTATTTTGGTTTCCCAACACTTCTTTCTTCCCTCTGCTTCACCCATTGTGGAATGCTAGCCTCACTTATTTCAGTCCATGCCCTTTTCGGGGATGAAATTGAGTGCATGTACCTGCTTCATGGTTACATCTTGGTCCTTTCAGTGAGTCCAGTCAAGTCTTCCTTGTCGTTGTATTTCATTTTATTTTTGTTGGGCTAGATGTTGATGCTCAACATCGACATGCTTCTGAGAGGTCGGAGCATGACGCCAAAGGCGAACCCACTAAACCTTTTGAAAACCTTATCTATGTCGTCATATCAATTTTTCCATGTCATCATGTTCAGGTCTCCATGTTGATCATCTCCATATTTATTTTGGTCAAAACCAATTTTGTTAACCCTTTAGAGAGTCAACAAACCCAAATATTTTTGTCTCACCAAACTAAATTTAACCAATAACCACCATTTCCAAATTAAAATACTCTCTCCCCTTTCATAACTCATTCATATACATATCCCTTATTTTTCTATCTCCTGTATTTCTCTTTCCTAAAATATCCACTCCTTTAAATCCCTTACTCTTCCCTTTCACTTTATTTCAAACGTTTCCTGTTAATAATAAAAATTAATATCCTTGTTTCATATATATATATATATACCTTGGGTTCCCTCTCCTATCCACGTCATTTCATGCAAAACACAAGGTCTTCTTTATTAAGCATTTAAAGGATTCTTTTCCAAAAGTAAAGTACCCTTTCCACTTTTTTATGCTTCATCATTTATACCCATCAATAAATAACTAATAAATATAGGAGAAGGTAATGGTGATACGAAGCCTTCATGGGTTCTTAACATGAATTTAAGGATAGCTTATGAACGACAAGCTATATGCATAATGGATATAAATGTACATTGTAATACAGGCCATGCACTTATGGTTTTGGTAAAAACGATGACGTGATACATCGAAGAATGAGGAATATATGTTCGCGAGTAAATGGATTTGTTAGACCCACATAGCACGTTACAAAAAGCAGAGAATCTCAATGGTAGAAGAGAATGACAGTGCAGCTGGCAGATAGTGATCAGAACACAATGAAGAGAGCAACAGCTCGTAGTAGTCGGAGGAATAAAAACAGCTGACGCTACTTGCAAGAAAGAGCACGGCCATGAGAGAAACCAATAATTAAAAAACGCCCCTACGCAGCATGAGAATAGGGATGCCCACGTCCTTTTCCACACAGGCCCGGTGTTTGGAGAGACGGTCGTTAGACATAAACGGAGTTGTTACACACTAAACTTTGACAGGCATGGCGAAGGTAGAGGGCAGAGAAAAAGAAACGCATACACACAAAAAAATGTCTGACAGAGAACTATGAAATAATCACAACACTTGGCGATATAAGTGTATGTTGCAGCCCAGTGTAACTGATCACAGGCAGTAGAGGAGGACCGTTAGCACGCCAGGAAATCAAAGACCAAATCAAAAGAGTAATCGTGCAAACATCGTTGCCGGTAGCGAGGACATTCAGAAACAACCTCTCCTCAAATTAACAGATAACCATCAGTGTAAGATGATGTTTGTGGACGTTCTTTCTCCATCTTTTGCGGTCTGCAACAGGAGGGGAAATGCATTCACCATCAAATGGAAAGCGTTCCATGATAGGAGGTTGAAATTCCACAGAAATTGGAGCCAAATTTCCGGTCTCAACCTATATTGCGGACAAACCCAGCTAGATCGATATCTGTATAGCGTGTACGAGAACGAATCTACAACAGAGAGGTGGTATGAAGTTATTTACATGTGGTTAGAGTTGTGTTAATCTCAGTGGAATTTATGAATTTCACTCATAAGCACCTTTTCGGTAAAGGAAATGCAATGTTAATCTCTTAAAAGATCTGCAAGAACCCAAACAAAAGATGCGAGATAAATACTGTTTTGCGCATAAGTCGAAGTCATTTCGTTTGTTTAAGAAATGGATTCCAATATGGTGAGGTAACAGGTTGCATTTCCAAAGAATATTGTTAATAAACAGTTGTGTGGGACCTAGTGGTTCTGCTTTATGAACAATGAACCTTTTAAACTCCCTCAGAGGATGCCTCGACAAGTCATCTCCGTCATTCAACACATATATACAAGTTATAACCCAGGGGATCCACGAAACTGGGTATTAAGCATTCAAACGCGTACATCATAATTCAAAACCAAGAGGAGTTTGACATAGTTCGAGTGTTGTTTTTTACAGTGTTTCATTGCGTGTATGAAGGTGAGCATTGGTTATTTGCGTCTCACCCTCACTTGGATGCACATGAATAAATCAGAATGCCAAAAGTCACAACAACTGTTGAGGTTCCAGTAGTTGCAAACCTCTTTCTTTCTTTCGTGGCAGTGTTCAAAGCATTTCCACAACATGTCATGGCCAATCATTAAAAACTCAATGAAGCTATCAAAACATTATCTCACACCGGACGTATGGCAGTTTTCAAAGCATTTCCACTACATGTCATGGCCATTAAAAACTCAATGAAGCTATCAAAACATTATCTCACATCGGACGTAAGAGGCAGGTATGGCTAGATTTCACTTTTGCATTCTTTTTCCCTTTATACGTAGCCATCCATGAACCCAACCCAAAGTGATTGCAAGTAAGGGCTATAATCCGCCTCCATCCATTAAGGTGAACGAAGAGTGTCCTTCCGCACGTCCATCAATTAGGGTGAACGAAGAGTGTCCCTCCGCAGGAGGCACGTTCTATTTTCCCACATGTTTTTCATTTTCTCAACGACTAGTCCTCTATGTTGTCTTAGTTTCACCTGGGTGGTGCGAGAGTGGTTGAGAATTGTATAAGGTTTTGGAAACCGTTAAACGGGTAACATCCTATTGTTCTGATTGCTGTCAATAAAAAAAATCTATTTAGGTATATCTGAATTTTTCATCCACCTTATTTTTCAACTTTGATGTTTGTTTTTCTTTTCTCTTGCATTCTACAAAACTGTATAAAACTGTATATTATGTACATAAAGACAATAAATATTATTATCTTTTATTCATTTAATTTTTTTGGATTGCAAACAACTTATACAAATTCTGACTTTCAACATTTAGTAGTCATACTTTCTAACGATGCAATTTTCAAACATAAGTAGTTGCCTAGTCCAGTTTTGAACTGTTTTCATTTTATACATTCACTCCGTCAATTTTCAACGAGGGACCAATCAAAAGTGAACTAAATGTAATAAACATTTTCTACATTAATGGTTGATATTTTCTACATTAATGAAGTCAGGATTTGAACTGTTTTCATTTTATACATTCACTCAGTCAATTTTCAACGAGGGACCAATCAAATGTGAACTAAATGTAATAAACATTTTCTACATTAATGGTTGATATTTTCTACATTAATGAACTCAAGATTTTAGTTGCATTTTAAAATTACAGATGTGAATGTAATGACAATTTTTTTTGGTGCACTAATAGATTTTTTTCTAATCTACTTAGACATTAAAATAATACAATTATTGCTACAATTTAATATCCACAATAGAAATAAACTATTTCAAACCACTTAAGCATTATAAAGACGTTATTTATATTAGCATTTTTATACTGAAGACTAAAGTTTTATTTTCTCAAAATCACTTGCACAATGCCTTTTTATGTTGCATGGTTAGTTAGGTTGCATTTTGCTTCAATTATGGATTAACGTTCTTGTCTCGAAAGTGTTGTTGCACATTTATTAGCATTTATCTAATCTCACTTTCCATTATTCGTGAACTTAACCTCATTAATTAACCTTCTGAATCCATGCTGAATCCTAGCTACCTGAGGGATCTAAATGTAACTCGGGATTCCATCCCCTTTCCATCCCTTGACTGGACCTCCAAGGGTGTTTAACATCGTGTTTCCTAAACCATGTCATTTTGAGCATCAACAATGATCAAGTGACCACCTATGAAGAATTCACAAGAAGGTTGATTAACAAATTTGAAACAAGAGACCCTAAAATCTCCTTCAAAGAGATTGCAAATGTGAAGAAGACTAGGACTCATGAACCTTACATCTCTGAGTTCCAGAAGTTGGATGTTATGGTGACTGATATCTCAGAATCACAAGTGATCTCGTTGTTCATTGAATGATTACCAAAACCTTTGAAAGATTTGCTGAAAATTTATATACCTTCTACTTTGCAAGATGCACTAAATAGAACAAGAGACTTGCAATATATTATTTCAAGTACAAGGTTCCCTCTTAGGCCACGTTCCTACTCAATTCAAGAATCAAATATTAAGCTTTTCATATGCTAGACTAGATTCAATAGTATTAAATTCAAAATAACAACAACATATCAAGAATCACTGATCGAAACACAATCACAAGATAGACACAACATTTATCCTGGGAAATCCTCAAGGGGAAGAAAACCCAGCAAAAANAACCCCGAAAATAGTTGTTCTCCTCCTTCTGTTCTCTCTCTCTCTCTCTCTCTCTCTCTCTCTCTCTCTCTCTCCCCTATGCGCTACACAAGTGAGTGAGTCCGTGTTTTCAAATAAGAACCATAGCTCCTCTATTTATGCTAATTGTCAATTGACTTTTTGCACTAGACAAGTCAGCCCCAATAAACTTTTTGGGCTAACTTTACCTAGGAATACTCAAAACAATATATTATATTATTAATTGGGGCACTAAAGACCCGACACAAGAGGAGGCTTTACCTCATGACTCTATCATGACCAAATATAACAGTAACATCCCTTCCGAGGAATAATAACATGTCCCTAGGGTTACATCAGTAAAATACATTTAAAATATCCTTTGAAGTTACAATATTTCAATACTCCCCCTTAATGAGAAGGTTATTGTACTAGCGACATCATCATAGACTATAGGAGAATAGAGAGACAATTACAACACTACATTGAGGAGATACATCTATACATCAAAGGAAGTTTTTCACAATTAGTAACTCGAAACAATTACTCTTCATCTTCTGCATCACATGATCACTTGATCCGTTCTTTACAGCAACGCATCGATATTTCGATCCATTGCATTAGCACTTCAATCTTCATGATACTTTGCGACAGCGTTTCCATCTTCTCTATCCTTTGTAGCAGCACTTCGACCCTTTCAATCCTTTGTAACAACAATTCTATCTTCTCGATCCTTTTTCCACCATGCTACCTGCAGTACACATGATCTATTTGCGGGATGATCAATCCCTATCACTTTAGGACATAATTCCAAGGATGATATAGTCCTCCATCATCATGATCCATGAAATCAATTAGTTGAATCATCTACAACTAAATGTAGATCTCGACCGCACCTAGTTTCGGTCTGTAGCCCATCCATACCACACAGGTTAGGACCACTCACAAGTGAGTGTTATACTATGTCGTCCATGAGGACTCATCATAGAGAATCAATACCACACAGGTTAGGACCACTCCCAAGCGAGTGTTACTCTATGGAATATACATATGAATGTAGATATACTCTCCACATAAGACTATCATCTGTAGAGCATATCTCGACTGCATACACAATGTCAATCCTAACATCTGTTAGGACTCATCATAGAGAATCCATACCACATAGGTTAGGACCACTCCCAAGTGAGTGTTAACTCTATGGAATCTACATATGAATGTAGCTATACTCTTCACATAAAAGTATCATCTGCACAGCAGATCTCGACTGCATACACAATGTCAATCGTGGCATCTGTGGGGACTCATCATAGAGAATCCATAGTACATACCACACAAGTTAGGACCACTCCCAAGCGAGTGTTAACTCTATGGAATATACATATGAATGTAGCTATACTCTCCACATGAGAGTATCATCTCCATAGTAGATCTCGTCATTAATCCCCCTTTCTTGGGAAGTTTTCATATCATCAACCTTCTCCCCTTTGACTGAGGAGGATTCATGTCTCCGACCTGATCTTCTTTTTTCGAAGATGGTCCATCATTTGTAGTCCCATCACTTCTCCTCCTTTCAAGGAAAGTCCTTCCGAACAACACCAAGATTATCGCAGAAATACTCGAACTTCATTTGAAAGAGAGGCTTGGTCATTATATCAGCAACTTGCTCATCAGTACCCACATACTAGAGAATGATGGCTCCCTTCTGTACCATATCCCTTATATAGAAATATTGGATTTCTATATGCTTCGATTTGTCATGGAACACCATATTTTCTGTCATCTTTATACAACTTTGGTTGTCACAGAAAATTACTGTAGTGTCCACCTCCATGCCAAATATTTATGACATCAACTTTTGAATCCATATTGCTTCACAACAAGCAGAGAAAGCTGCAATATACTCTACTTCAGCCATGCTGAGAGAAACAATGGACTCTTTCTTACTAAGCCATGAGATCATGGAGGATCCAAGACAATAACATCCACCTGACGTGTTTTTCCTGTATGCGACACTTCCTTCCCAATATGAATCCGAATATCCATGCAAATTGTAGTCATGATCTCTTCCATAGTATAGTCCAAATCAATCATACCTTTTAGGTACCTCATCACATGCTTTGCAACTATTTAGTGAACCCGTCTAGGTTTAATTAGATACTGACTCAAGGTGTTCATAGCAAATCATATATTTGGCCTTGTGTCCATCAGATACATCAATGACCCAATAATTTGCCTATAGTGAGTCATGTCTACTAGCTTGGATGTCTCATCAGACAACAAATTTAAGTTGGTGTCAATGGGTATGGCCATGACTTTATAATCCAACATATCAAATCTTTTCAAGATTTCCACTACATGCTTTCCCTGGTTCATAAAAAATCCTTTTGGGCTCTTCCACACTTCCAACCCTAGGAAATAATGCATTAATCCAATATCTTTCATCTCGAATTCTTCAGCTAGCATCTTCTTGCAATCCTTGATCTATTTCTCAATTCTAGTAAAAAATATATCATCCACATACAGTAATAGTATGACTGGTTCATCATCCATAATCTTCATATAAAGATTAGGATCAGCTTTACTCTTGGTAAAGCCCATGCTTGTCAAGAAGCTATCTATTCTCCCATACCAAGCTCTGGGATCTTGTTTCAGTCCATACAGAGCCTTTTTCAACTTGCATGCATGAGTTGCTTTGTCTTTGACTTCAAATCCTTGTGGTTTCTCAATGTAAACCTCTTCCTCAATCACACCATTAAGGAAGGTTGTCTTTACATCCATTTGGTACAAGTCCCATTTCATCATGGAGGTAAGTGCCATGATATTTTTGATGGAAGTGTACCTTGATACTGGAGCAAACGTCTCTTCATAATCGGTTCTTTATTTCTGAGAGAATCCTCTAGCCACGAATCTTGCTTTGTACTTTTCAATACTTCCATTCGCAACATGTTCTATCTTGTAGATCCATTTTGAAGAAACCACACTCTTGTTTTCTGTTTTGGGAACTATATCCCAAACATCATTCTTCATGATAGACTGGTATTCCTCTGTCCTTGCTTCAACCCATTCTTTCTTCTATGCAGCTCTGTCATAGCTGTTGGGTTCTTGGTCTACAAGATCACACATCAAAGCTACATAACTGGAATATGGATTTGCTCTCTTGTTGATTCTTGTGGAATCTTCTGGTGCTCAATATATTTCTTCTTCTTGTATAATTTATCTTACACAAGCAGGAGTTATCTTTTGAGAGATATCCATAGTAGGGGGATCCTGAGGCTCTAGCATGTCACGGTCTCCTGATGCTACTATTTCAGGAGTTGGTTCAGATTCTGTCTTTCTGGGAGGTACATCTTCTTCATGTATTTCTTCAAGCTGACACCTTCTATATTTCTTAAGAGCTATCTCTTCATCGAAGGTTACATCCCTACTAATCTCGATATGATGGAATCCTGAAATGTATATCTTGAAGGATTTGGAGACTTCACAGTATCCTACAAATATTCCCTTCTTACCAGAAGGATCCAATTTGGTTCTCTTCTCTTTTGGAATATGTACATATACTGGTCAAGCAAATATCTTGAGATGGCTTACTTCATGTTTATTTCCGGTATACCCTTCTTCAGGAGTCTTGAATTCAAGAGCATTGTGAGATAATCTATTTTGCACATATATGACAGTTCTTGTAGCTTCAGCCCATAGGTGCATAGAGAGGTCTTGGTCATGAATCATGGTCTTCACTACTTCCATGATAGTTCTATTCTTTCTTTCCACAACACCATTTTGTTGGGGATTATAGGGAGTGGTTAGTTCCCTCTTGATTCCTACCTCCTTACATAATGCTTCAAATTCCTTTGAAGTGTATTCTCCACCATTATCTGATCTTAGTGTCTTGATTCTCTTTTCTGTCTCGTTCTCTATCAAGGATTTGAATTCCTTGAATTTCCAGAACACTTTACTTTTATTCTTCAAAAAATGTATCCAAGTCTTTATTGAATAATCATCAATAAATGTGACATAGTATTCATTTACACTTAAGGAAATGGAGAGAATAGGACAACATACATCAGAATGGATTAGTTCCAATGTACCTTTAGTATTTGTGTCACTTTTTAGAAATGGATTCTTGATGTTCTTTCCCTGTGCACATCCCTTGAAGGTTCCCTCATGTTCGATCTTCAGATTTGGTAACCCTGTTACCACCTTGCTTACATAGGGAAATGATTTGTAGTTGATGTGAGCAATTCTCCTATGCCACAATTCACTTGAGTTGGTAGTCTCATGGACAAGGGATGTCTCCGGATGTCCTTTGAGCTTGTACAACCCTCCTTCTTCTTCTCCAATGACTACAACATCTTCAAGATTCTTACCCTTGGACCACATGAGTACTTGTCCATATAGAAAAGCAACGCTATATCATTTCTTGTCTAGAGCTAAGACGGAGAGTAGGTTCTTTTTCAAACCTGGTACGTACAGTACTTCCTTCATCTTCATGGAGGTCCTAGATTCAAGCTTGTAGCTTGATTCACCAATATATTTGATGGGATATTGATAGTCATCTCCCATTGATACTTTCTGGGAAGAGTTCTTCTCTTCAAGATTTGACAGAGTTGTCTTATTACTTGTCATGTGCTTAGATGCACCACTATCAATAAGCCATATATCTTCTCCAGGTGTTATAGATCCAGAGAGTGTAGAGAATAACACATATTCCTATACATCTTCTCCTCTAGTTATATTTTAATGTCTTTATTCATTCTCATCTTCAACTGGATGAGCATGATGTCTTTTGTTGTTGTTGTTCTTTAGTGATGGACATTTTATAGCAATATGTCCTAACTTATGACAGTTGTAGCATTGATAACTTGAGTAATCCTTCTTCTTCTTTCTTGTCTGGAATCTCTTCTTTGAAGGGTTATGATTACTCTTGTTGAAGTTTGATTGATTTATTTCCTTAGTATTGGTATCTAGAGCATGATTATCTTCTCTGATAAGAGATTCTCTATTGGCTACTCTAGCTTCTTCTTATATGCAATCTTCCTATGCTATGTCATACACCATACTTTCTTTTTTGGCACACAGAGTTTGGATGAATGAGTCCCAAGATCTAGTAAGGCCATTGAGTGCAGTCATAACCAATTCATCCTCATCAAGAGTATCTCCAATAGCACTTAACTTCTCTTTGATATGTAAGATCCTTGTGAAGTAATCTTGAACATATTCTCCTTTTCTCATCCTGGTGCCCTTCAATTGAGTTCTTAGATTCATCTTTCTTTTGAAGTTCTTTCCTTCATAAATTCTTGAAAGTGCATCATACATTTAGTTAGGTGTATTCTTGGATTACACTTGAGGGATCAAGTGATCCTTAAGGGAATCAACAATGATCCTCATTGCTTTGATTAGGTCTTGTTTATGATTCTCCTTAGCTTCAACTTCTTCAAGTTATACATTCTCATTCTTGATGTACTTATCAAGACCATTCTCTTTCAGAATGAGGCCAATCTTATACTTCCAAGCCAGGAAGTTTTCTAAGCCTTCTAATTTGTCCTCAAGTTTAGTGCTTGGGGCCATCTTGACCAGTAAGTCACTCAAAAATGAAAATTGTCCAAATAGGAGTTTGACCTTACCAATAGATGCGCTTGGAGGAGGCGATTTGGTTGGTCCAACTGCTTTCTAGAGATCCCTAATATCTAGTCTTCAAATCCTACTTGCAAAGTTGTAGCACTGCAATGTTTCTGGTTCTCTTTTGTTGCAGTTTTTCTCGTTCACTTACAAACTAGTGTTTGGCTTTCCCAGAGATATAGCCACTGTTGGTTGTGGAGCCTAATATTCCAGATCCAGATATATTATTCAGTTGTGATTGTAACCCAAGAGTACTGTACACTCATTCCCCCTGCCTTGGGGTTCGAGGGCGGAGACCCCAATTTTTTTTTTTTTTGGATGTATGTTGGCCAACAGTATTGTAGACCCATGGTATTGGGTTAACCCTAGAATTTTTCCCATGGTATTTCCCCTATAAAAGAGAGCATTGTAAATCAACTGGATATGGTACTGTATTGTACTGGAAGAGAGACTGTGAGAGCATGAAGAGGAAGTGCAGCGGTTTTGCTGCAGGGTGTATCCCTTCATCTTTCTGGACTGTAATAAAAGGACTGGCAAATTTCTTTGTGGATGTAGCCCATCATTTGGGTGAACCACGTTATATCTGTGTCTCTCTGTAATGTTTCAATTTGTTTTGCATCTTGTTTATTGATTTAACTATATATCTATTATTGCTCTATGGTCCTGTTTTCTAGCAATTGGTATCAGATCCAAAAGGTCTATTTGGTTGGTAAACTCACAGGAAAGAAAGGTTCCTGGTTCGAGTGGGAATAATGGCGGAAGAAGGAAAGTTTAGGGTCGAGAAATTTAATGGCCAAAACTATCAGTTATGGAAGATTCAAATGGAGGACTATCTGTACCAGAAAGATCTGTACCTGTCGTTGGGTGGAAAAGAAAAACAGCTGGCGGCTATGAAGGATGAAGAATGGGAGGTTCTTGACAGAAAGGCACTAGGAACAATACGATTGTGTCTGGCTTTGTCAATGGCCTTCAATATTTCAAAAGAAAAAACAACAGAGGGTGTGATGAGCACATTGAGTAAGCTCTACGAAAAACCCTCGGCTTCTAACAAGGTATTTTTAATGAAGCGTTTATTTAATATGAAGCTGTCGAAAGGTGGATCTGTTGCTGACCATTTAAATGAGTTTAATACACTTACCAGTCAGTTAAGTTCTATAAAATTTAACTTTGATGATGAGGTTAGGGCTCTTTTAATCTTGTGCTCATTGCCAGAAAGATGGAATAGCTTGGTCATGGCTGTAAGTAACTCTGTCCCTAGTTCAAACACTTTTAAGTTTGATGATGTTGTTAGTGTTATTCTTAGCGAGGAAATGCGAAGGAAAAGCACAGGTGAGACATTAGGTAATGCATTGACCATGGAGAGCAGAGGGAGACAAAACGAGAGAGGAAGGAGACCAAGAAATTGTGGCAAGTCTAAAAAGGGAAGATCCAAGTCCATATTCAGAAAAATAGAGTGCTGGAACTGTAGTAAGAAAGGACATCTAAAGAAAGACTGCAAAGCACCAAAGAAGGAAGGTGAGAGGTAGCAAGAGACTACACAAGAAGCTAATGTAGCAGGTGATGTGTTACAAGATGCTTTGATTGTTGCATTAGATAATACTAGTGATTACTGGGTAGTAGATTCAGGGGCTTCATGTCATGCTACACCCCATAGGAAATTCTTTTATGATTATGTTCAAGGTGATTTTGGGCATGTGTTCTAGGGGATGATGAACCATGTAAAATTGTTGGAAAGGGTAAGGTACGAATTAAGCTAAATAATGGAAATGATTGGTTGCTAAAGGATGTAAGGCACATTCCTTCTATGAAAAGAAATATGATCTCAATAGGGCAGTTGGGAGATGGTGGCTGTTTGTCTACGTTTGGAAAAACGTGGTGGAAGGTCACTAAAGGATCAATGGTAATTGCAAAAGGAGATAGGATAGGTACGTTATATTTATGTCCTCATAATACTGATTATTCTATTTCTGTAGCTTCCACAGAAACAGGTGCAGCATTGTGGCATCATAGGCTTGGCCACATGAGCGAGAAGGGGATGCATATTCTCCACTCAAGGAAACTGCTTCCAGATCTGAAGCACGTAAGTTTGGAATTTTGTGAGAACTGTGTTTATGGAAAACAAAAGAGAGTTACATTTCTCAGGGTTGGGAAACAAAAGAAGAGTGAAAATTTAGAGCTTGTCCATACAGATGTATGGGGACCAGCTCAGGTACAATCTCTTGGTGGCTCTCGTTATTATGTTACTTTTATTGATGATGCAACTAGAAAAACTTGGGTTTATTGCATTAGACATAAATCTGATGTGTTTGATACTTTTAAGAAGTGGAAAGCTTTGGCTGAGAATGAGACAGGAAAAAGGTTGAAATGTCTCTGATCTGATAATGGAGGTGAGTACTGCAGCAAGGAGTTTGACAGTTACTATTCACACAATGGGATTCGCAGAGAGAAGACAGTCCCTAGAACACCCCAAGAAAATTGTGTGTCAGAAAGGATAAACAAAACGATCATGGAGCGTGCAAGGTGTATGAGATTGCATGCAGGGTTGCCCTTACAGTTTTGGGTTGATGCTGTAAACACTGCTGTTTATTTAATAAACAGAGGGCCTTCAAGCACTTTGGATGGTGGCATTCCAAAGGAGGCATGGACAGGTAAACAGGTAAAATACTCATTTTTGAGAACTTTTGGCCGTGAAGCATTTGTCCATATTGATAAAGATGATAGAATGAAGCTTGAGGCTAAATCCAAGAAATGTACCTTTATTGGATACGGGGTTGATGATTTTGGTTATCTCTTATGGGATCTTAAAAATCGCAAAATCATTAGGAGTAGAGATGTAGTATTCAATGAAAAGGTCATGTACAAATATCAGTTGTAGGGAAAGAAAGAAGAAAAGGAAAACATAGAGTACACAGTGCTTGATGAAATCAAAGAAAATGAAGTTCCAAAAGCACCAGAAAATCAAGAACAACAGCAGGCACCTAAAACTCCTACAACTGTAAGAAAGTATACCAGGTTAAGTAGACCCCCTGAACGATTCTCTCCTTCACTGTATTATTTATTGATGACTGATTCTGGTGAGCCAGAATGTTTTGAAGAAGCAATACAGGTAGAAACTAGAAAGAAGTGGGAGCAAGGCATGGATGAGGAGATGGACTCATTGGTAAGAAACCAGACTTGGGATCTAGTTAAGTTGCCTGCAGAAAAAAGGGTATTGTAGAATAAATGGGTTTATAGGTTGAAGGAAGAAGATGGAGGAAAGAAGTGGTAAAAGGATAGACTTGTTGTAAAGGGGTTTTCACAAAAGAAAGGTATAGACTTTGATGAAATATTTCATCCTGTTGTTAAAATGACTTCAATTAGAACTATTTTAAGTCTAGTGCCCGTAGAAGATTTGCATCTTGAACAATTAGATGTAAAATGGCCTTTCTCCATGGGGATTTGGAGGAAGATATTTATATGCAGTAGCCACAAGGGTATGAGGTCAGAGGGAAGGAGAATTTGGTTTGCAGGTTGAAGAAGAGCTTGTATGGCCTAAAGCAAGCTCCAAGGCAGTGGTATTTAAAATTTGATAAGTTTATGACAGAATAAGGTTATGATAGATGTCATTCTGACCACTATGTTTATTTCAAGAGGCTAGATAACGGAATATATATTATCTTGTTATTGTATGTGGATGGCATGCTTGTTGCAAGGTCTAACATGCAGGATATAAATGTGCTCAAAAGAAAACTAGCTAAATCATTTGTGATGAAGGATTTGGGTGCTGTAAAGCAAATCCTTGGTATGAGAATAACAAGAGACAGGAAAAATCGCAAATTGACATTGTCTCAAGGTGAGTACATAGAAAAGGTGTTGCATAGGTTTAGAATGCAGAATGCAAAACCAGTCAGCACACCTTTGGCAAGCCATTTCAAGATAAGCAAGCATATGTGTCCAAAGACACAGGAAGAGATAGATTACATGTCCAAGATTCCCTATTCATCAGCAGTTGGGAGCTTGATGTATGCCATGGTGTGCACAAGACCAGATATTGCACATGTAGTGGGAGTTGTGAGCAGGTATATGAATAATCTAGGTAAAGAGCATTGGAAAGCAGTACAGTGGATTCTCAGGTATTTGAGACGTACCACTTCTCATGCATTATGTTTTGGAGGTTTAGACACTGTTCTACAGGGATATGTTGATGTAGATATGGCTGGTGATAAAGACAGCAAGAGGAGCACCACAAGGTATGTGTTCACTGTAGGTGGAACAGCAGTAAGTTTGATTTCAAAACTGCAACACGTTGTTGCACTTTCAACAATGGAAGTAGAGTATGTTGCTACTACAAAGGCTAGTAAGGAGATGATTTGGTTGTAGAGGTTCATCGAAGAATTGGGTAAGAAACAGGAGAATAGTAGGCTGTACAGTGACAGCCAGAGTGCCATTCATCTTGCAAAGAACTCATTTTTTCATTCGAGGACTAAACATATAGAACTCAAGTACCACTTCATAATATCTGTTCTAGATGAAGAACTGTTAAAACTGAAAAAGATTCACACTAGCCAGAATCCTGCAGACATGTTGACAAAGGGAGTAACCAAAGAGAAACTGAGTTCCTGCTTGGTTTCTGTTGGCCTTAAAGCATGAAGGTGAAAAGAAGAAATTTGCCAAGTCCAAGGTCCAACAAGTGCAATAGCGATGGAGTTGCTCTGATTAGTCTCCAAGTGGGAGATTGTTGGTTGTGGAGCCTAATCTTCCAGATCCAGAGATATTATTCAGTTGTGATTGTAACCCAGGAGTACTGTACATTCATTCCCCCTACCTTGGGGTTCGGGGTAGCACCCCGAAAAAGGGGGTTCAAGGGCAACACCCCCGAGTCACGAGTGTTCGTGGCAGCACCCTCGAGTCACGGGGGCTCGAGGGTTCTGGGGAGGAGCCCTCGAATTTTTTTTGGGGGGATGTATGTTGGCCAACAGTATTGCGGACCCATGGTATTGGGTTAACCCTAGAATTTTTCCCATGGTATTTCCCCTATAAAAGAGAGCATTGTAAATCGACTGGATATGGTATTGTATTGTACTGGAAGAGAGACTGTGAGAGCGTGAAGAGGAAGTGCAAGGGTTTTGCTTCAGGGTGTATCCCTTCATCTTTCTGGATTGTAATAAAAGGACTGGCAAATTTCTTTGTGGATGTAGCCCATTGTTTGGGTGAACCATGTTATATCTGTTTCTCTCTATAATGTTTCAATGTGTTTTGTATCTTGTTTATTGATTTAACTGTATATTTGTTATTGCTCTGTGGTCTGGTTTTCTAACAGCCACCCAAAAAATTCAATCTAGGACTCAATAGATGCTCTCTAGGAGGGAACAATTTTCTATGCAAGCATATCTTCAATCCTCCAACTTTTGTAGAAACCCAAATTTCTTTTGGAGAGAGAGGATGGGGAATTTTACCTTGTGAAAGTCGCTCTAGTCAGGTTAGCTCTAATACTATGTTAACTGTTTCCTATGCTAGAATAGATTCAATAGTATTCAATTCAAAATCATAATAGCATATCAATATTCACTGCTAGAAACACAATCACAAGATAGACACAACATTTATCCTAGGAAACCCTCAAGGGGAAGAAAACCCAGCAAAAAATTCCTCTGTATAATATGTGAAAAAATACAACCTCGAAAACAGTTGTTCTCCTCCTTTTGTTGAGTATCTCTCTCTCTCTCTCTCTCTCTCTCTCTCTCTCTCTCTCTCTCTCTCTCTCTCTCTCTCTCTCTCCCATGCGCTACACAAGTGAGTGAGTCTGTTTTTTCAAATAAGAACCATAGCTCCTCTATTTATACTAATTGTCAATTGACTTTTTGCACTAGACAAGCCAGCCCCAATAAACTGTCTATGCCGACTCTACCTAGAAATACTCAAAATAGTATATTATATTATTAATTAGGGTACTAAAGACCTGACACAAGAGGAGGATTTACCTCATGACTCTATGATAACCAAATACAATAGTAACACCCTGTCAGAGGAATAATAACATCTCCGTAGGTTTACATTAGTAAAATGCATTTAGAATATCCTTTGAAGTTACGAAATTTCAGCATCAAATACCACCACTGATGAAGAGCCCTTATGGAAATTTTAGGAGTGACAATTTTTCATATGATAGAGATGAATTGAATAGGAGAAAGTTGTGTTTCACTTGCTAAGAACCTTGGGTTCCTAGAAAGAAGTGTGATAAGGAGAAGGAACACTACATATATTTATTTTTATAGAGTGAAGTTGAGGATGAAGAGGAAGAGCGTCAAATTGATGTAGAAGTGGCCTAGGAAACTACAGATGAAGAACCTTCTTCAAAGGTTAGAAAATTTGTTGTTTTATTAGGAGTGCCTCACTTCCACACTCTCATACTTAAAAAAGTGGTTCAAGGGAAATACATTATTGTGTTTGTGGATGGGGGAGACACCCATAACTCCATTGATTCATGTTGCATGGAAGGAGATACTTTGGAAGTGATGGAGAATAGAAATGAAGAAGATGAAACTTGCAGGTTCTTGTGAATAACCATGATGGAAAATTTTTTGGCCAAGTATTTGTTGGGTACGATAAAAAGGAAGAAAACTACTTAGCTATGGAAATGGTAATTGAATACATTCCCATTGAATAAAAAAGAAAAGATTATTTTATAACGATGCATTGGGTAGACAAGTCTATCACTGAAATGAAGGATCAAGGATGCAGTAGAATTTCTTGCATTGGTAAGGAATTGGGTGGCATGTATATCTTTGGAGAGAGAGATCTCATGAGCTCCCTGTAATGAAAAATAAAACTAAGATATGAATAATATGAATGATTTCACCTACCTTGGAGTATCAAGAAAATAACCCTATTCATCTATTGATCAGGTGTATGGATACAAATCCAATATGGATATTCATGGAGTTAAAAATTCATTTTGATTATGTGATGAATATTTTTGTTTTACTTATATTGTCTTACCATGTAACTGGCAGCATGAGTTACCATGGAAATCATATGATATTTCCATTATCCATAGGAGCACATGGGACCCTTACTTGATTTGGATGGATAAAGTAGTTCACATGGGGAGTGTTTTCCAAAATCTTACTAGCTTACTTAAGGATGATTTTTGGATACATTCATGGAAAGGATGTTTCTCTATAAAGGAAAAGGTTGATTTATTTAAATTTGGGTAAGCAGTTATGAGTTTTTATTCACTCATGAATGGAACAAAAATTCTTATTGCAAATAACAAGACTCATGGTAGTGATGCACTACCGATTCTGTTATGGGATCCTAGCATCGTTTTGATTGATGGACTGTTCCAAGTGATCAATAAGTTAAGTAATATCCAATAATTCAACTTTGACATTGAGTACAAGAATGGTAAGATGAATTTTTTAGTTGATGCTCTCTCTAGAAAACCAATACTTACTTTGATGAAGTTTCTTGATGATTGGAAAGTATAATTAGGAGCAGAGTATGTAAAGAATCAGTTTTCTTAAGATTTGTTTGATGGACTAATTCATGATGATGCTTTCAAGATCCTTAATGATATCATCTATCATAAGGATATAAATTTTCTAGTTCCATATCATCATTAAAGAAGAATATCCTAAATGTTTCCCATGATGCACGCCTAACTAGACGTTCGAGGATTGTGAAGACATACATGAAGGGGAGGAAACGGTTCTCCTGAAAGGATATAAAGAAGGAAGGAATAGAGTATGTTAGAGCATGTAAATTATTTCATCAAACCAAAGTACAACATATACATTGAGTAGGGATCCTACAACCTCTTCCTATTCCATATATGAAATGGGAAAGTGTGTTCATGGATTTTATCACAGGACTTCGTAATACCCAAGGTAAACACAATATTTTTGTTGTGGTTGATAGGATAACCGAGTATGCACATTTTTTTTTTGTCACAAACACTATTGGAGATATACAAGTGTATATTTTCATTAAAAAGGTCTTTAAACTCCATGGAATTCCAAAATTTATCATCAGTGACAGAGATAGCATGTTTAGTAGCAATTTTTGGCAAGAACTGGTCAAGTTGGTGGGAACAAGTTTGAACATGAGTACAAGATACCATCCACAAACTGATGGCATAACAAAGAGAGTCAATAATTGGTTTGAAGGGTACCTAAGAAACTATGTCACTGGAAAACAAAATTCATGGACAACTTGGCTTCATTTGGGTGAATTCTTCTATAATACTACTTTCCATCTTTCCATTAGAATGTCGACATTCAAAGCTCTTTATAGTTATGATGCACCTAATTTTGTTAGTCTTGTATTTAGTGATTGTAAGACACAAAAGGAAAAGCATTTTCTCCAAGAGTGTCAAGAAATACTCAAAACTCTCAAGGACAATTTTTTCACAACACAAAACATGTATAAATTGTCTGCAGACAAGAACAGAGTGGAGCGAACCTTCTAAGAAAGAGATATGGTTTATTTGAGATTTAATCCATATATAAAATCCTATTTGAAGTTTAAGTGATTATAGAAGTTGCATGAAATTTTATATGGCCCATAAAAAAGTCTTGAATAAGGTTGGTGAGGTGGAATATGAGCTATAATTACCTCCAATAGGTAAGATTCATAATGTTTTCCATGTCTCTTGTTTGAAAAATGTGATAGGGAAACAAGTAAAAGTTTCACAAGGATTACCTCCCTTAGATGATGAAGGGAACTTGGTGTTGGTTCCAAAGAATATATTGCAGGTTTGAGAAAACAAGTTAAGAAGAATAATCATTAAGGAATATCTGGTGCAATGGAGATGATTTCCTATTGAGGATGCCACTTGGGAAGAAGAAGACATCTTACAACATCCTAGTTTGAAATTTCTTGGGGACAATAAATCTTGGGAGGGTATGGATTTCATATACTCTCATGAATGATATATGGATTGAGTTCCTAACCTTATCAATCCCTTGGGTTGAAGAGAGGAATTAAATGTCTTGGGATTAATTTTGAAAGTTAAAAGAATTAATTAATTAATTGGGATGTGTTATTTACTTTCATAAAGTTTGAAGGAAACCAAAATAAGTAGAGACAAAGAGGAAACAAAAAAAGAATGAAAAGATGGCACAAGGCAGAAAAGGAAATAAATCTGGAAAAGCAGGGATGAAGCAGAAAGCATGCAAAGGAAAAATATAAGGATAAAGAAAGATAAGGTATAAATTAGGAAAAATAAGTGAAAAGTAGAGAGAAAGTAGCAAAAAATAAAGAAGGAAGGAAAAATTAGGATAAACCAGAAAAGTAGGAAAAACCAGTGAAAAGCAAAAGCAAAAGCAAGAAGCAAAAAACTAAAGAATGAAAGGAAAGAAACTTTATCCACCATAGGGGTGCATTATCCTCCATAAATTACTTAAAAATTATTCTCCAATAAATAAAAGGAGTGTGCACCACTAACCCATCTTTTGACAGTTTGAGATTCAAATTGAGAGAATTGTGCTACTCAAGACTTGGTAGATGTGCCCCTAGTCAAGGTGGGAGATGTACCACTGATTCCATTGAGAGGATGAAGTCATATAGTATTAATAATTGAGATGATTTGAATTTTATTGATCAGATCCAAGATTTTTATAGTTGATTGAAGAATCTAGATATTCAAATTCTCCAATTCTCCACTGAATGATCTCTCCAATTTTCACTATATTGATATATTGATGTTAAAGATTGTTTCCTAAGATATATACGGGATCTATTTCAAATTCCTAATGTTTTTTATGATGTAATGAATATTTTATAAATTTTTAATAGAAGTTCTAATGTTTTTACCATCCTTCCTATGATTTGATTAGACCTCATCTAGATTTACATGCAATTTTTACTAGTTTTAGTATTCCAAGCATACATTAGCCTCACTATCATGAAATTAATTCATTTTTTTTGTTGGATCTTAACACACCGATATAAGGATTCCATGCTTAAAACCAAGAATTCATGCCATATCCTACTTTATAGAAAGTCCATAAGTCAATTCCTTTGAGATGTCGAGAAAACTAGTTTCACAAGTTTGAACCCTAGAGCTTACCAATTCTGCAAAATACATGGAAAATAATTTTCTTACTGATTAATAATATCATATCAGAGTTTTTCAAGTCTCTTTAAGTCCAATCCTTTCACCACTAGTTGTTGGAGAGTGAACTGTGAAGGATTTATTTTGCATATGTTGGGACTCCCAGGAGCTTGGAGTTAGACTTCACCCTGGCTGATGTTCGAAGCCTAAAAGGATCCACAACATTTTTCATAGGAAACTAAACTCGCACGATCATTTCCTTACTTTGTTGGTCCTTCTTCTCACTCATTTAGCTAGAAATCCCTTGCCTATTAGCTTGTTTTGAAAATTTCTTGTGCAAAGTGGTTAATCATCAATTGAACATGATTTGGATCATTACATATTCCAATTTATCTATTACATTTATTTTTTATTTTTAATACTTTACATTAAATTTAATGTTGAATATATTTTATAAAATTATTTAAATGAATTTTTAATAAATTGTATTAGATGTGAATTTATTTTTATTGTTAACTTATCTAACTTGAAATATTTTTTTAGTAATTGATTATATATATATATATATATATATATATATATATATATATACATACACACACACACACACACAAGGAACAACGCTCGAGAAATCCTCAGGTACTTCCCCATTTATTTTAGGATGGAACCCAAGGTAAACCATTGGCCCTGATTATGGGGCCTAACCGAGTGGGGACAGCAAGTGAGGCCCCGACATAGCCACAATTTATTATATATATATATAAATGATTTTTTAAATATTGTAATATTGGTTTATGTAATATGTAATGTCATTGTTATTTTGAAACACATATTAAAATGTGTGTTTTGTGTGTTTTTTAATAGTGTAATATATGTTGATGCAATATGTGTTGTTAGTGTTATTTTAAAATATATTTTATATTATGTGTTGTTAAAAAATATGATTGAATGTAGTTTTTCGACCAATAACGAGGTGATTGATCTTGTATTAACATGGATATTTTGGTTCAAATCCTTGTGTGGGTATACTTGTAAATATCGCTATATAATTTGTATTAATGTGATTGGAAGTAGTATTGTAGATTATGTCATACGAAATATCCCATTATACAATACAATGATAAATATAAACATATTAAATTATCATGATATTGATTCATATCATAGACCTCTAGTTGTAACACTCAATTTTGTAATGCATGTCGATCCCACATAAGATAATTATCAAAGTCAAAAGCGTATGATCTATACAATAAATAAGCATGATATTTTCATAAATGATTTTAAATTAATGTGTTTCATTTATCAAGTACAATGAATATAGAAGACCTTTGTAATACTTACAATGGTCATTTCATATTTGATTAACAATATCTCCATCAAAGTTTTAGGTAAAAAGAATAATAAAAGAACCAACCCCTAGTCTGATAACAAATGTAAAAATTCCAAAACAGCCATAATGGAATCTAGTAAATAGTTTCTAAAAAATGACAAGATAAATAGATATAAAGACCCAATTTAAAGGAAATTGGCTTATTATATAAATAAAAATCATGATGAAGGTGACCTAGATTTGGTTGATATTTCCACCCATGGTAAGATTTTGGATGCAAAATGAGTGATTTCGATGTTTAGAAGAAATATCTACTTAGAAGGTATTATTGAGACATCGACATCTCACAACAAAACAGATAGGAAGGATCACGGGATCATTTGGATTATGTGATATTATCTCATATGTCTTATAAAATCTAGGTCTCAGGATATTTATTATAAAAAATATTTGGGTAGCATGGAGGAAGGTGGTTGGCCTTGTGATGTAGAAAATATGAGGTAGCCAGGCCTCATGGGAGTTGGAAAGAATGTCGTTATGGAGTTGTAAGGTGCAAGGAACATGTACTTGATACTTCCCTCAATTTGAAGGGAGATGTCTAAGTAATAAAATGATAGTTTATTGCAGTTATTTGTAGAATACTAGTAACTGAACCTAGAAGGAATCTCAATCCATTAATCATGAGTTTTCATTATCCTCTATGTATAGACATGTTATTATGGATATTATTAACCTTATTTCACATGAGGACTTGTTCAAAATGAGTATAGATATGCTTGACCCTTTTTGTCATGATTGGGTATCGATTTTTGGGTGCTCGTCATTTCATTTTGAGTCTAAGATGTTGTACCTTCTTCTTGATAAAGGGAATGATCTTATCCTTATTATAAACTCATGGTGAGCGTCTAATGATGCAGAGACAAGGTGGATATAGAGATTACATATTTTTCTATTAATTTAGGCAAGTTATAAGCTTCAAGTGTTTGCATAGATAGTGATTTACCAAGTCCTTCCTACCAAGGCATAATTTGCAAAAAGTGTTATCTCAAATGGAATTTTCCCTTCCCTCCTCAAAGATGGAGATAGTTAAGCATCTCTATTGGGAATGCTATTTTTCTAGGTCTTGTTAGAATTTTGTTTGGATTGAGAATGCAACCTATTTCAAGGGAAGTTACATTGGAGATAAGTTCTATTGGGTGATGTTGAAACATTAGTACAATCTTTAATCTGTGGTGTTTTGGAATTTCTTGAGGATTTCAACATTGTTTTTTCTATGAAAGTTTTAGTGGAAATATGTTTTTGAAAAGAAGACTAGTTCTTTGGCTATTTTTAATAAATTATGGAAATATAAGGTGTGAATACAACTATTAGATAAAGGTTTCTTGTTAATCAAATGTGCCAAGGGATTGGAGCCACATGTATACTATGATTTTGGTGCTATTTTAGTCTCTATGAGAAAGATGTTTAGTTTTTTGGTACTTTGAGTATTAGTTTGTATTATGTTTCCCCCCTTGTAAAAATTAAATGTAAATATAAGAAGTATTTAAAAGAAAATAAGAAAATCTTTTAGACCTCTCTAAGGTGGCTCCTAAGAAATTTCAGAGACAAATTTTAACTACTAAAACTAAAGATAATCTTAGGATTTCTTTGAAATATTAAAATTCCTAAATTGAAAGGATCTATTAATACCTATATGTTTTTTTTTTGTAAGGTTCAATATTATATTACATTAAATAAAATAAGCAGAAAATTTACATAGAAGGGCATTGCCAACTTACAACTTGTGAAGTTGGCATTTGAACATGGAGGAAGAAAAGGCCAAACATGTGGGGATGTCTAGAGATAATTAAGATACTTATCATGGTAGTATAAGGTCCTAAGATGTATTTATCATACCCCAGAGGCTTCGGTTATGAGCTTCATAGTAGAAAATATTATAATTAAGGTATTTATAAGACATGCTAAAAGAGCCAAGTTTTAATAGCAGAAAAATACAGAATATAACTTGATTCATTATCCATAGGAATTATCACATGCTTACACAAGAAATGGGTTTCTCGTTTTACCTCGCAGGTTCCTGATGTAATTTTTGGTGTAGTCCTAAGTTTCATCTCCTATGTCAATGTTTGATGCATGATCTTAGAGTCGTCACTTTATTTTCCCTGAATTTCCTTGATCAAAGCATAAAACTTGTATTTGATGTTATCAGTTAGCTAAACTTGATTCTTCTCCATATTCCAAATTCCTTGTTTTACAGCAGTGAGCCAAGTTTCAACAACACTCCTAAGTTGTTTTCCTTGCTCAACAAGAGAAATATAGTCATCAAAATCCATGCAATGAAGGGGATTCATGTTCCATTATATTTGCAGGGTTCTGGAGTGGTCGGTCTCCCTTGTTGAGAAGTAGAATTTGTCCTTCACCATATACCCCCATTCTATAACAACATTCTGGATTGTAGGGTTGGGATACTTGGACTTGTATCTCATCTCCATACGCACAACCCAATCTTTAGCATGTTGGATAACCCTTTGTTCATATAAACTTCTAGATCTCTCCATATCCCAAGATACCTACTGCATATGATTTTTTCGTGGTCCGGTAATGGTTCTGTGATCAGTGGATTTTTTCCACGCAGTTATAGTAGGACTATCACTACATCCTAGATATGATAGCATGGCCAACAAAGTTATAGTAGGAGATAAATTCCACCAATACCACCAGTGTACGCAATCTTCAATGAAGTGATTTCCATATCTTTTCTTCCAATGTAGGCTTCCGCTTATGGATGTGTCCTTCACATCATAAACCATATCGGCACAAGTGGTCCTGATTGCTTCTTTTATGAATTTGTAGGGGAGCATATTAGTGAAGTTGTTGAAGGTACCAAAAAAATCAAGGGAAATCATAGTACATTCTAGGTTATGATTGATAACCTGGTGCAGAATACCATATATCCGTTCTTATCCATGCATGTTAAAATGATTAAACAAGATGATTATTTGTGATGTCATATCGCTAGTACTCGTTGAGGGTGTTGGCATCTTGAAGGTTTATTTGGTCACACTACTCTTTGAGGGTGATTATATTGCATTCTAACTAGGCTTGATTGTGGTCCTCTTAGGTGTGATCCACACCCCAATTAGTGAGATTAACTACAAGTTTTGTAGCTTCTCTTCTGACATGACTAGGGATGATTACACTGGAGTAACTAAGCCTTGTGTCTAGGTCCTCTATTTTTGTAGCTATCCTCCAACTCATATTTATTTTTCTAACCTTTGTCCCATTAAGGATTTTATGGAGAAGATCACCATGATTTTTTATTTTCCCTTTACTCTGATCTTGTTGTACCATTTATCATTAGCAATTTGGATTCCTTTGAGAAGAGTGTATATTTTTGTGGCATTATTGATTTCCACTCTAAGCGATACTGTAAATATTCTTAGGATACTCCCATTATGATCCCAAAAGACTCATACATATCCCATGTATCCTTATTTTCCACAATGAGCCCCATCCAAATTTAATTATATGAATATCGACTCTAGGGGGGTCCAAGAGGTGGGGCTATTGGTCTAAGGTTTGACTTGGGGAGCTTGAGTTAATATTTTTTCTTGGATATGACACCTTGGAGGATATTTTTATCTTAATCTTGAACATTCCAATTCTCAATCAACTTGTGGGTAATTAGGATAGTTTCATCAATTCTCTTTTAGGTTTTCTGCCATACCTATTCTAGAGGGTGAATGGTGTTCTTAAAAACTCTTTGATTTCATTCTTTCCAAATATTCCAAACAAGAAATCCCAGGAAGAGATTCCAAGTCCTATTCACAATATTGTTCTCTGGTATTTTGGGATGCCAATTTGCTATAGATTCCTTGACATTTGTTCTATTTCTATATGATTGCCAAAAAAATACATGCTCCTCATCCCCAAATATGTTGACTAGAAGTACATTGGTTTAGAAGGTTCTCTAAGTCCTCGACCGATGATGAGCATAAAAAATAGATACATGGTCATTGGAATCCTATTTTAAGAATGTGGGTCCAATGTGAGTATTTTGTTTCCAACCACTATTCATAGAAACATGGATACCTTGGGCCATAGATTTTTCTTCCAGATAACGTCTTTCCTCTCAGTTGATTGGTTGGTCATAATTGAGTAGGTTTATTTTACGCTAAAGGTTCCCTTAGTCATGTATCCCCATCAAAATATGTCATCTCCTTCTTAACTAAGGATTTTACGGGATTGTATTTCGTACCAAAAGACATCCCAATGTTCATTTTAGAGAATAGTTGGCTAGAGGGGTCATTCAAACCAAGTTTTCCAGTTAGTTCTATTGTCTCCATGATCGTATAAGTGGGACACTAGAAGTTTGTTTGAGTGGATGGTAGAATTGTAGAGAGCATGAAAGAATTCTAGGGAAGTAATCTTGTCACATTATTTCTATGAATCATCAAAGAATAAAGCTGTTTGGCCATTTTGTAGTTCCCATGAAGCATGATCTTGGACCAATTTTCTATTTTGTTAGGAAACATTCCATATTATCGAATCTGAGTGGCTATCCTAAAGGTGAATGAGATCTTGCTAGTTGATTCCGTTCACGTAATTTTCTTCCCAAATTTTTCCCTACGCATTGTTAGAGTTGTGAGTCATCTCCACCATAGATTGGATGGCATAACCTTGTTTTCCATTTATAGATCCCTTAGGCCTAACCCTCCCCAAATCTTGGGTCTGCACAACTTGTCCTATGAGACAAAAACCCATTTCCTTCCTTTGAAATTAGTACCTCCCCATGGGAAATTTCTTTGAAGGGACTAAATATCATTCAAAAATGTTTTTGGGGAAACAAATATAGAAAAGAGAAAGGACCACATACTTATGAGAACCAAATTGAGGATAGTTAGTCTGCTAGCTATGTTTAAGGATTTGAAGGCCTGATTAGTTAGGAGTTATTCCACTCTTGAGTCTAGGCCCAACCAAGATTTTTTTTGAGAAGCAAAGGAAATTATAGGTGCTCCAATAAAAGTGGATGGGAGAATTCCCCTTTGAAAGGAAAGAACACTGGAAATTCTGACTTTTAGGTTGATGGGGGTGTTGAAGAAGAAAATTTCATACATGTCATGATTAAGGGAAATAATTGAATCCAAAAGAAAGGTCGAGAGTAGGCATTTGAGAGTTCTGTGTTCCTTCATTGTGAAAACCTATAGAAACATGGTGTCATCAGGAAATTGTAGGTGAGAGGATCTGGTATTGACATTTGTAGGGTGTAGTCCAGTTAGATTATTAGCAGTGATTTATGCTTTTAGTGTTCTCCCTATTCCTTCAATCATAAGGATGAAGAGTAATAGAGATATAGGATCCCTATGTCATATACCACCAAAGGAGTTGAAGGTACGAGAGGGGGGATCCATTTACAATGATTTAAAAGAAGGACAAGGAGGAGAGGAAATAATCCAATGAACCCAAGGAGGAGAGAAACCAAATGCCAAAAGCAGTCTTTTCATGTAGTCCTAGGAGATTTTATCAAAATATTTGGATAAATCAAGTTTGATAAGCATGCCATCCTTTTTAGAAATTTTGAGGGTATGAATGGTTTCATGAGAAGTCAAAATTCCATTCAGGATTTGGCGACCCTCCACATAACCTAAATGTTATTCTGAGATAAGGTGCGGTAGGATGGGATTAAGCCTGATGGCAATGATTTTAGTTAGAATCTTGTAATTCGCATTGCACAACTTACCACTATTAATGGGATTGTCCTCCTTAGGGATGAGGGAAATGAAAATTGTGTTGAGAGTTGGAATAACATCTAATCGAGCATGCAAATCCTATAGGTCCTCCCAAACGTTGTTTTAACAAATTTCCAACAATGATGGTAGAATTCCAAGGTGAATCCATCTTGGCCTGGGATTTGGCCAAGGGAATTTACATGACTACTTCTGAGACATATTACATGATGATAGGCCTAAGAAGAGAATCATTTTTCTCTACTGTGACTAGAGTGAGAATATTTCCTAGGATTGTGTTCATTACTCTATCATGATTGATGTATTCTTCCTCAAAGAGATTCTTGTAAAAACTAACCAGTTGTTCTACTATTTATTCATTTTTGCTGACATTTTTTTCTAGTGGTTGATTCTAGCATATGTATCCAATTGTGGGATCGACATTGTATCATTGAATCATGGAATAATTTAGAATCCATTTCCCCTTATTTTAACCATATAATTCTTTATTTGTGTTGTCACACATTTTCTTCTTGATTCATTCTTTGGTTGATTGCTACTTGCAGTTCTTTTTCCTAGTCAAGAATGTCCTCAGTATAATCCATTTTGATGGATTCTTATTACAAGTTTTCCATTTTCCCCTCAAGTTGCTTACTAGACTTAAATATGTTGCTAAAAACTTCTGTGTTCCATCAGTTTTGTTTCTACTTGACAATTTTCAGTTTCTATTAAAGCTTGTACATTTTTGAATCCCAGGTCAAGGATGTGTTGTCCCACCACTAATTTAGGGATTCCATGAATTCAGGGTGTTCAAGACTAAAAAATTTGAATCTAAATGGATGACTCCTATGTTGTTCAAGCAGATCCATTTCTAGGATAATTGGTCAATGGAAAAACCCTTCCCCTAGAAGAATCAAGGAGTTCAAATTTGACTTGGATTTGATTATGTTCAATGAGATTAGAAATATGTCATTCCTAGAGGAAACTTGATGGACTCCTTCACTTTTGTTGTTTTTGATGTGGGTTCTATTTTTGGGATGATGTTCACCAGATTCATTGAGTGGATGAGGGGGGGTGGGCGAAATCCTTGCAGGTTGCATCAAGCCGGTTAACTCCCCATTTATTTTCAAAGGTAGATGCTATTTGGTTGAAGTATCCCCCAAAAATCCATGTAGTGGTAGAGTTAAATCATGGAAATGTTGAATGTAAGTAAGGAATTCGTTCTTCATGATAGTATTGGAAATTCCATAAACATTGGTAAGGGTTCCCGATAGTTCAACTCCTGAAACGTAGAATGAATCCAATAAGCAATAGGTGGTTGAAATGAAATTGGATAACTGAATATCTATAGTGTTTTATAGGATAGGAATACCACTGAAAACCCCTATAGCATCGATGTATATGTCCTTGCATCCCTTGAAAAAAAATTTGGAAATGGCTAAAACAGTTTTCGTAGTGCATTTTTTCTCTTGCAACATTATTATAGTTGGTGATTCCCGCTAAATATTAGTTCTTAGAGATCATTTTTAAAAAATTTCCTCCTAATCCTTGGGTATTCCAAGATATGATTTTCATTGTAAAACTTAGTGGTGGTTTGTTAAAGTCTACAACCATGCTAGGTTGGATCTTTGACTACCCGATGTCATGAGATGTTCCCCTTTATCAACCAACCTTTTCAGGCTCAGCTTCCTTCCCCATTTGGTTTCCTTCCTACCATGTGTTAGATTTTGTAGGCTTTGCAATGACTATATTTCGATTTGATTTCATGTGGTATCACTAATTTTTGCATGTTGTGTTGGTATGTTTTCAACAACCAAAATTACTTACTGGATTAGCATGGATTTTCCTCTAGGAACAACTACTAATTACATTATTTTCCATGTATCAATGATCTTCTATATTTCATGAAATGTGATCTCTATTCCCCACTTTTCTTGGCATGTCGGTATGTTCCTTCTCCAATGGGTCAATCCTCCATTGGGTCTAGTTTTCACCTTTTGGCTTGTTCCAAATGAGCTACATGTTCTAGGGGGATTCAATTTTTTGTGGTTCAGATCCCTTCTAATTCATCCCCTTCATGTCTATTTCCTTGAGTACTCCAAAAATATTTTCATTTTTTATTTTTTCTACAGATTTGGGCCCTTCCTCTCTAGTACCATGTTTGGATATTCTATTGATAACAATGAATCCATTGTGAGTTATTTGAAATTCTCCCACTTGTACCTGTGTAGGACGAGTGGTCGTCATTTTTGGGCAGTCTTGGAAGAGATGCTCATGCTCATGGAATTTCCTGCAATGAAAGGTTACATGTTCATAATCAAGGGTCTTTATCCATTCATCGTCCTCAAAGTTGAGATTGATGGTATCAAGGAGGGGATTTCATACATTCATGTGAACAAAAAGCCCTAGAAATGAAGTGTATCTCCTTATTTTAGTAACCCTTAAGCTTATTATAAATGTTCCCAACATGTTCCTAATGCCCATTAGGGTTTCTTCATCCTAATGTTCTTGAGGTAGTGAGTATAGTCTTAACCATACATGAACTTTGAATTAATACTCCTGATATGGGATATACTTCTCCTTCTAATATATCATGAATATACCAGAATTGTTGAAGAATTATGGTCCCTATTCCATTGTTCACTCTTCATCCTTCGGGTTAGAGAAGATAGCCAAAAACACGCCTTAATGGAACCCAAATTTATCTCTATTTCTCCTTTCGATTTCCATTTGTGGGCTATCCAGCCCTAAAGTGCTTTCTCATTGGGAAAAAACCCCATGAATTTTTATATCAAGGAATGGTCCTTCATATATTTCCAATATGGTAAATTTTCAGTGAAGTAATTTCCAGGTTGGGGATGCTATCAAATTTCGGGAGGCAACCATTCTACTTAATTTTCTTGTTACATTGACGTGACTCTAGTTCTACTTGATTTCGTTGAGGTTGTGCTTCATCCATAATGTTTAAATGAAGATATCCTCCCTCTTCCATCCACTTTATGAGGTGTTTTCCTTGAAATTACTAATGTTTGATGAAGTTTACAAAAAAGGATTTCTGAAGGAGGTATCCCCCCTTCTGGTGACATAGCCATGGTACTAAGCTTGGTCGAGAACTAGCAAAGAATGAGGAACTGACTAGGGTTCTCAGCTAGGGTTCTAACCATGTTTAGAGCATAAAAAATCATCGACAGATGAATCCCCATATTTTGTAGATAACATTCAAACCTTATTTACAATAGAATAAGTTTTCCCATTGGAACATATTGAATTTGGTTCTAAGCACCTTTGAAATGGAAAACATAAGGACATGTAGGGATACCAAGCATAAATCTTAAAAAATTTGGGGCCTATTCTCATTCCTCACATCCCCAAACTATTCAATCTAATGGTCACACAAGGTTTGAACTCTATTCCAAGGACTGAGGGCCTCATTACCCTTATATTTAAAAGTTGTTATAAAAATATCCCTTCTAGTTATTAAACCATTATGATCATCCTTCCCTTAGCCAACCTATGCCGTATCATTTTAGAAAAGAAAATTACTGTATGGCTTGAAAGTGAAGGTAATCCAAGTAAAGGGTACGTGGGATTTAGAAGACATCACTCTACCACAAACCATCTCGTTACACTTCAGATCATTTTAGAGGAATGTCATAATAGTAAATCCAATATCTTATGTATATTTGTTGAATTCAAGAATTCTTTTGATATGATGCGTGGAAATATCTTGTGTAATAGATTAGAAGAGACAAAGGTTCCTTTCAATTTGAGATTTTTTGTGATAAGGTTGTACATGACTATCATTTCCAAATTAAAGAGCATTGAGGGGTGGTGAATTGTAATATTGGAGTTAAGCAATGTTTACTCCTGTCCCCTACCCTTTTTGACATCTACATTAATAATCTAGAAGGGTGTTTAGAAAAAGTACGTTGCGGTTGCATGACCTTAGATGGAATATTCATCATCCTCCTTCCATATATTGATGATATTGTTCTTATTGCAAGGTGTCCCTTTGATCTTGATAAGAAATTAATAATTCTCAAGCATTTATACTCTAATATGGGTATGATTGTTAACACCAACAAAACTAAAGTTATGATTATCAAGTCCAAGAATTCACTTATGCTAATTTTTTTATATGACAATAGAATCTTGCAGGAAATGCATTCTCACAAATATCTATGAACTGGTATCCATCAAAATATCATCTAGAACTATAACATTGAGAAAGGGATGGAGGATGTAAATCTTATTTTGGTAAATAAAACAATTGTAAATCAACAAACCTTATGATGTGGGATAAAAGAAGTTATTTTTTGAAATTATCATCACTCCTATTATCTTGTACAATTGTGAAGTTTGACATTGCATCATCTCTAGATAATCCTTGAGAAACATTGAGGTAAATGATGTACAAGTATCACTAAAAGTAGGTAATTGATGTACAAGTACATGATAAATACCATCGGAGATCGAAGACTCCCTAAAATTTCTTAAAAATACAATAAAGAACATCTACAGGTTAAGAGAGGTTGGTATAAAGATGCAATGGATTGGTCAAGCCATTGGAGGATTGACAAAACATGTATCTTCAAAAAATATCCACAAAGTTAAAACTACTATGACATCTATTTTTAAAGAGAGAATATTGGACAAAAAATATTTAGAGGTTAAAATAAAACTAAGATACTGTAAGGAGGTATTTAACCCTAAAGTATCTATAGAGTCTTGACTAGTTTGAAGAAGAAAAATAATATATCCAATATAAGAATGAACTCTGATGAGATTCGTATTGAACGAGAGCACTAGACAAATCCTAAAACACAGTGGGTGGAAAGGATTTGTCATCTTTGTGAGACTACATGAGCATTGACTATGAGAATCACTTTCTCTTAGAGTTCCCTACATACACCCACATTCAATCACATTTTTGTAATTTTAACATCCCTGGTAAAAGAATTGTAATTAATCTCATTTATTTACCAAGTCACGAATTACTTTGGTAGATTTAGGAGACTCGGGTATTTACTTGGCTTAACAAATTGGGGCATGAATTCAAAAATTCAAAAATAATTGATTCCTAACTAACTGTATAAGGACACACAAACATGATGAGTAATAACTTCAAAATAGGACTATTGCGGGATGTAAAAGATGAAAGAGAACAGCCATTTAATTTTCAAATATGCAAATTAAGATCACGTCTTTCAGCTTAACTTCAGACTAACTTAAGAAATAAAATTTCCAACAACTCTATCCAAAGCGTTAGAGATACACAATGAGTCCAAGAGACAATTTTAATTAACAAATCAATATTATAGATCAATAACCAATTATCAGCAATGTAAATGATCATGTACACCAAATGAAGACATTTAATTCATACGCATTGCACATGTGAGTTCGGTAAAGAAAAATCAGGACATGAATTTACACATTTATAGTAAGCCACCGATAATTAGCAAGCCAAATAGATTAGGAGATAGACTGAAATTCATTAAAAACATTCAATGAAGAACCCACAGGGTCTTCACTTAGTGAAACCATGCCATAGCATGTTCGTTCGTGGCATATGAAACAATACCCCTAATTTCAATAAATATTGGAAAATACCTCCCAAAATCATTTTTTAACCCCCTCTCAATATTCCTTCCCAAATTTAAAAAACCCTCATTTTCACTATATATTGTAAATATCCATTTTTTCATTTACATTTTTTATACCCCTTTATATATCTACCTAGTATATTGACATGATACCCCTCTTATGACCCCACATGCATTCTACAATGCACCTTGCTTCTTTCGATGTATATTGTGGATGCACATTACTTCATCCACAATGCAATTACTCAACCACATATCATTATTATTTGCGGCATCTAATGGTGTAATGAAGAGATGGGAGATCACTCCTTGAATGTCACAAAGCTTCTTGAAATTCTCAAGCAATCCTTTTCCTAGCTTCCTTTCATCCTTTGGAACTTCTTTAGAATTTGAACCTTGGTGAAAATTGTGATTCTTCTATAAAAGTGTTAAGCATGGAGATATGTTCTCATTTCCATCAAATCTTCCAGAAGAATATACATCTCCTTTTCAATCCTTAGACACATCTATTTTCTTTTGGTTCAATTTCCAGCCAATATTATCTTTCTTCCCTTCAAACTTGTCTTCTTTGAGACAACCTAAATTGCTAGGAGTGCTTCTTAATTGAGGCCCAAATCACCCATATTTCTTATGAATATAAGGGATTTTCCCACTGGAAATGCTCTTTTTTGTCATTTTGTCATTCTTTTTCTTAAATCTTGGTTGGGATTTCAAACTATATTGAAGAAATTTAATAGAGACAACCCTTCCTTTTTTTTCTCCTTTGAGAAATCCCTTCTCAATGACCATTCCTTGTCTCTATCATATTTGCAATTCTCATTGGTGTGTTTTTTTCACTGGATTTGTATTGAATACCAATTACTTGGGATGGTGTCTCACAAATGTTTTGGAATTTCAATTCTACTAGTTTTTGTGTAAGACGAGATATTTCCTTCTCTATCTCTCCAATTCCCAAATCAATGCAATCATTTTTCACAAGGGGTTTCATATTTACCTCCAATTTCTTTCTGTTCAATTGCGGAAACATTGTTTGTTGCATCTACAACATTTTGGGAAGTAGAGTTTCCCATGCAAAACATAACTTTATTTGAATATGGTAGGTCTTTTCGTTCAATACATACAACAAGGGCCTCTCTCTTTATCGCGGATGTTGGACCCTACACTACAAGGGGAGTATAACAAGTGCTAGTTGTGGACTCAACATTAAATTCTCATTCTCCTGAGAGGAATTGATATCCTCTCCCTTTCCTTGGAAGTTTACTGGAAAGATTAGTTACAACATGGATAGAAGATAGATATTTTCATTCACGCACATGACAAAGGAAGCTCCCAACCAATGTATCTCTATGTATCTTCATATACATAGAGATATTTTCATTTCTATACATGTATATATGACACCATATAATATCACTCCAATTTACTATAAATAAATATCATATATAACATATAATATCACTCCAATTTCTTATAAATAATATCATATATATTTTTATTTTTATTTTTATAATATTTGATTAGCATACCTGAAGCCATTTCAATGTTAACGAAATTAGAAAAATTTCTACCATTTAATGAAATGGGAAAGGGTAAGGGGGCATATGGAGGATAGTCGTGATAACCTTGAACCATCAACATCAAAGGCATATGCATAGGCACATGTAGCATAGGAAGCTAGTGACCCAATAGATTAGGCTAGTGGCTTAACATTGTATTTAGTAATTGAAGCAATACTAATCATAGTATCTTACCTAATACCACTAGTAACATTGTATCTAGAGGCATAAACAATGACACCATTTTAAGAACTACTGCTAATAATCAAGATAGTTATTGTTTACGTAGACCCAATAACATAAGAAACACAAACCTTAAATAATTAAGATTGATACCGATCAATAACACCAATAGCATGTCCAACAACAATACCAACTTGTCCACTACTAAAGTGTGGTAATTTCATGTTTAAAATTTATGAACAAATGTAGATGAAATATAAAAAAAAAAATCTAATAACAAAATGCTACAATACTTCTAGAAGCAAAGGAGTTGTACAGTTTCAATGGATAACCCTTTAAAGTCACTTATATATTATGTCATTAAAATGATTATTATTTGTTGACCTAAGTTATTTCAATGGTAATATATATATATTTATGAATGAGTATGCGTTGAATATAGAACCTTTTTGACATAGATGATTCCAAAACACAATAGAGATGTAATGCCTTTATTAGCAATGGACATCCAACCCACAATTTCAGATACATAGATGACTTCCAAAACAAACTACGGGGTAGATTTTCTTTGTAAAAAATGTATATTTACTATTTCAACATATAATAACAAGAAAAAAATTCTCATTCATTCAATCAATCGTTAGATAAAATTCATAATGCATGTCCAAAAACACTCTTATCACTTTCACTAAATTCAAATTTAGGATTACTTCAAACACATTCATTAACTACAAAATTAGATAAAAAAATGTTAGTTCACATGTTGCATAATGAAAAACATTTCCAAGAACACTCTTATCACTTTCACTAAATTCACATTTTGGGTTTATGGTTACTTTAAACACATTCACTCACTACAGAAATTAGACCACACTATTATTTTACAAGTCAAACAATACACCCAAAATAGGAGAACCCTTTTGCATAACCACTGCCCTCTTCATCAGCAATACAACACCAGCGCCATCACTTACTTGGCTTGAATTTCCCATGTAAAATTGCATTGGGACTTCTACAAAACTGAAAGTTCAAATTTGATTAATTTAAAATGGCAAAAATCCCTTGATATTTGGCTAAGATATTATGTCATAACGCTTTATGGCATTTCTACTTTTGATAACAAATTAAAAACCATGCCTAGCATGCAGTTGCAAAAGAAACTCTACACCGGCAGTGGTGCTTCCACCCTTCTTAAATACAGGTTTCAATTTCGCTAAATCAGAAAGAGAAGCAGTAGGATGAATTCCATCATCAACAGAAACCATCACAGACTTCTCAGCTCCATTTTTACGATCAATAATCTTCAACACAAAAGTGAGAAAAACATTAATCACCATCACATCAATCCTCAAACTATTCAGTTTACTGATTATGAAAACATGGGTATTTCATACCTTAGTTTGAACAGGGATGATCTCATCTTTGAACTTCCCTGCAGCTGTTGCTGCTGCTGCATGTCTATGATACTCAACCTGAAATAGAACCATGGCTATTAATATTTAGCTCTTATTCCTTAAGTTTCATGACTAATTTATGCATTTAATTCACTCAAATCAAACCTTAAAATACATCCATGTATCGCTGCTTGATCCTATTCTTGACATGAAACCCCAAAGTGCTCAGCCACATTTCTGAGGTGATACCCATGGGAAAAAGAAAATCTTGTGCTTGTTTGAAAAATTCAACCTATTACATGGAACAACACAAAATCCATCAGTTTCGTTCATAAAAATCAAGAACTCACATGTATTATTGTGGCATGCATGTGTGTATATATATCTATCCATCTAGGTGTATATAAATATAATGACAATAGTAAGCTATGTAAAAGATAAATATAGGAGGGCGAGAATATATTTCAAATTGAAATCACTGAGAAAGTCAAAAGCCTCAATATCATTAACTTTTATTGATGCCTACCCTTGGATTGAGAGAGCCTTTCCATGCCATAGGATTTGCAGTCATTAACTCCAAACCTGCACCAATTCTTGAGGCAGACAGAATAAAATAAAAAACATTTCTAAATCCAAACTTTCTTTGTTATTCTAGTTGTAGCAATCACATAGTTACATACTTACATCTGCAACTGCTTGGAGACCTGAAGAGCATTGTCTATTGACAGTCTTGAAAGGTACAGTCTCTGGAGAGAAGACATGGTAAGCAGCTTGCAGTTTTCATGAAAAATTGCCTAATGAAAAAATTCATTTGACACATAAAGTTGTAGCATACACACCTAGGAATCCAACATAAAAAGAAGCCATCCTGCACTCACTAGCATGTTGAGATCTAGGTGCAAGAAAAATACCCACAACAATATCACCAACTTCATTTGGATTAATTCCAGTCTTGTCAATCAATTCCTGTAGAAAGCTAAAGAACATTCAGAGATGGATATGCCCACTCATGGGTTATGAACAATAATGGTTATAAGGAAAATTTTCAAACTGCATAAAACCAACATCAATTAATATATTATCATAATTACTTATCCAGACCTTCAATACATGAGCAAGCAATTCATCAGGATGAGCTTCCTTAAATCCCCCACGCTTAGCCTTACATATAGCGGTACGATAAGCTTTGCAAAAGTAATGATCAACTGGAGACAAACCATGAGGTAATCAGCTAATCAACTAGAATTGAAAAAGATTAGATAAATAAAGCCTATAGAACACTAGACTGGGACAACAACATAGAATGTTGAACCGGAACAAAAAAGCATTCAAAAAATTTCTTAAGAAACCATGAATTATGCCAAGAAAACAATTTAAGACTTACACAACAATGAAAACATCATCACCAAACTCCACAGCTCTGCAATAGGCAACACTGTCTCCAGCAGAACACACTGAAGCCTGGTCGAAAGAAAACAACTTCTCACTAAAGATCCATGTGTAATGTTTTTCATCCTACATGTAATATCCACTCAAAATAGTCTCAAGTCTCTTCTAAACACTTCTAAACCAAATCAAACATTTCTAATGCAAAGAAAATTTGTTAAAAAACATTTTTTAACATAAATTTATGACAATACTAAATTAGCAATGACCCAAAACAATATCACAAGGAATCCATAGATAAAATTTGTTCAAAAACATTTTTTAACAGAAATTTATGACAATACTAAATGAACAATGAACCAAAATAATATCACAATGAATCCAACTGAGGGATCAATTAAGGACTATCTGACACAAAAATCCAGTAACCCCTACAACATAACCTCAAGCATTCCTAATCCATCAACACATTCAAACATAGAGCATCGAATTTCTCAGTTGCAAATAAAATCAAACGCAACCATATCACACAAAAATTTATGACCAATTGTTCTTGACCTACAGACTCCACAAAACATCAATATTCATAAACCTTACCCCAACCGCCCAAACAAACTAAACTATACCCAATATATTTATAAAAAATAAAAAATATATGTAACTTTGAAGGTTATCTCAAGTGGCCATGAGACAAGTGTGAGATGTATCCCACAACATAGGGGAGGTGCACAGGTTTGACTCTCTTCAATTCCCTCAAGGCAAGGTGTTCGGAACTT
>LPNX010665168.1:171250-214473 GCA_001517045.1 Pseudotsuga menziesii | reverse complement strand
CAGGTTTTCCAAATTCAAGAATAAATGGTTCTTTCTACTGATATAGTCCATAGAAGCACTTAGATTTCCTAAAATTTCCTTTTGATTCTCAGGTTTGTCCTCAAATTTATCCCAAAATTATATAATTGTTCATTAGGGGGTTAGATAGGGATGAGAATTACTTTTAGGGCCTAGTGTGTGCCTAAAAACATGGATTTATTTCTCAAATATTAGTTGTTTACTACTGATACTCATTCTCAGAAGTGCCCAATTCTGAGTTTTATCCACTTTACCATCTTGTCAAAATTGTACCCAGAACACACTAAAACTTGGATTTGGTTGATTTATGGCTTTTTGAAGGCTGGGACATTTTTTCTATTGTTGTTTGAGGCTAACAAATACCATAATTGACCAAAAATACCCCAGATCAATTAATCAGAGTGCTAGGAGGATCAACAAATGTCAAGGTCATCAAGGAATGTTCCTAGGACTCATTTTGATTGTTGTATGAGGCTTAGACAAGACAACATTCCATGTTTGCTTTAACTATTCCGAACTATGTCAAACTCCATTATATTGTCCAAGACTAATGGGCCTTCCTTTCAACCCATCTAACTCATATACAGTACCATCAACTAGTAAATAGCATATGAAATGGTATACATCATCCTCTTTATCAACCACTTTCTGTTCATCAAAGACAAAAGGATATGGTCTAGAAAAATTGTTGTGAGCAACATGAATGGCTTCACTATTGTTGATAGAAATGCTCTCATATTTGAGAATTCAGGGCCAATTACATCATGTACTAATAGTCCTTTGCATATATAGAAATACTGTAATAATTCACATAAAAACCTCATAATTGAGACCTTGAAAAAAACCCTACCCAAATATCAAAGCTTAATACATCCACACAAAATGTCTATTTCTCAAAAAATGACTCTAAATGGAATTACTTTGTGAATTATTTTAAACAGATTCTAACTAGATCGTAATGATCGGCTAAATGTTTCTCATAACCTATCTATAAAAACAATTTTTTTTGTTCTGAGAACCCCTAGTTAGTATACCACTTGGCTTCACTTGTCCATGATATCAGATATAGCTTGCCCAACTGGCAGAATTTACAAATGATTTTTGAAATCTCTGAACATAAGTTGTCTACATTTAAAACTAAATTAAAGGTGTACCAAATTTCAATTTCGCAACAATTTTACTAAGAAATTGGAAGAAAACAATAGAAACAAGCAAACATATCAGAAGAAACTATATTAGGAGAAACCCAATCTAGAAAAAACCTTGCATGGAAGTGCACTATGCCATATGTTTCCTTGTTCCATAAGTTAATACAAGGAAAATTGCAGAGATGTACTCTCCAGTGGAAAAGATGGCCTGGGCACTATGGAAGACAAATTCTTCTTCCTACTTCCTACATGGATTTGCAACAAGCCTCTACTTTGAAGAAAAAACTAAGGCCTCTAAGCTATTTATTTTCTCCACCAAACAAGAGAGATGAAATTTTTGTTCTCGTGTATGGATGATTATGAAAATACAAAACTAACATTTTGAATCCCAATAGTCACATCTTGAGGTGGTTTGGTGGTAGCAGATATATAGAACCAACTAAATTAAAGATACTTGACCCTTTATCAATAAATACCTAAGTCGTATGTTATGCATATTATACTAAATCAGTCATTATCCAATTAAAGCAGTGTGCTTGGTAGCATATGCCATAGATATTGACAAACACTCTATCTTCTATAATGGTAGCAAGCAGAAGAGAACCCAATCAACAAATGTTAGCACATATTCTGATGATAACAAGACATGTTTATAGAATATTTCAACAATAAATTTAACCAAGACAAAGAATAAGTAGAACTTACAATCGAATTATACATGATTTCCACACATCCTGACACATCTACTGCTGGAATTATTATTTCCTGCACATTTGGAATGAAAATGCTAACAATTGAGAGTCGCAGGCTACAACCACAACCAAGTGAGCATCAATAATGAACACCTTAATTTATATGATGAAAAAAAAGTACATGGAAGTGCATAAAAAACTTTCATCCAGTTGTATTTTTGTTATGGCAAGAGAATAGGACAGAAACTAAACCTTAGTCAAGAGAGTCTAGGTTGAAGGAAGGGTAAATGCACTCCAAATAGGAGGGTTGTAGTTCACAGTGTAAGATGTCACAAATGTCCATGCATGTATTTTAATTAAAAAGTGTGACAAAAAACACAAGTGATTCAATACATATAAATGATCTCAGTTTATATCTCAAAAAATTTGCATATCAAGACAATGAGAAAAAGTATTGCTTCAGATATAAGAGTATTGAGATATAAAAATATCATGCACCCAAGTGTAATTGGCTTAAAATTAACGAAGGTTATTCATCAAAAAAGGGTAAAAGTAAAACATAGTATACAACTAATAACAAACAACAAAATTAGGGCTTGGAAAATTAAATAGATTTACCTGAAATTCTGGACATCAAAGAACTGTCTTCTGTTCGGTGGAAATTGCACATAAAAATTCAGCCCTCTTCTTCAGAAAATAATGTGCCTCCTCTCCTGTTTCAGCTCCTTCAAGTTCTATTATTATTAGAGAAGAGGATAGCACAATCCTCTCCTCCCAAAAGTTCTCTGATAACTGAATAATGACTGGTACTCAAACTAAAATCATGTGCCTAAAATATATTATTTATGTGCGATAAAGTCCATAAATGTACATTATTATTATTATATCTAGAACCTAATTTAGAAAATATTGTCCTTGATTGGTTTAAAACATTAACCATGTCAAGGATCTTACATAATTTGATTGAATTTCCTTTATAATTATTATTCATCAAGCCTATTATCACCATTGAATATCTTAATAGTAAATACATTGGAAGGACTTGACACCAATAGCTTAACCTAAATTGTAAAGATTTGGGAGTTTCGGATGCCTAAAAAAAAATATGAGCAGGTGAACCCAATTCCCAAGGAGAAGAAAAAACTAGCCCTCCTTGTCATAAAAGAGCTCCCTGCTCTGACTCTCCGCTAATTTGCTTTTCTTCCGGACAAAGAATTTCATTGTTGTTAAGGATCTTGCATAATTTGAATGAATTGATCTAATAATTATTATTCATAAATTCTATTATCAGAACTAAATTACTTAATACATTGTTAGGGCTTGAATCCATTTTATCTTTAACTAATTGTAAGGATTTAAGATTTGCTGACACCTTAGCTTCCTGATCACAAAAGAGCTCCCTGCCCTAACCCTCCCTAGGTTTTCTTTTCTTTTGGATAAATGATGAGTTAGAGGAAATGTTGAAAATGTGAAAAGATACATCTATTCAAATGCATTATGATACTTTTGCCAAGAAACATGATATTAAGAGGGAAGTACATTGTCAGGAAAACTAGCTAAAGACACATGGGGTAGGTGAGAATAAGAAAAAGCATGCTACATCCCTAATATCATCTGATAAGAGAGACAAGAAGATGCTCAATTCAATTCGGGTTGGGATTAAAAAGCACAGTTCATTATCGACATCCAAATCCAACAATATGAGGTTCATACTAAAGATAAAGAATCCTACAAGCTATTTTGAGGACCATTTGAGGTCTGATGTTCCTGGTGCAGTGCCTACAAGCCATTTTGAGAACCATTTGAGGTATGATGTTTCTGGTGTAGTATATTTAATAACTGATCCAGCTTTGAAGATAACAAAGAGATATTTTGAAAGATCATCAAAGAGTGAAAGCAATATTCATTATGATGGACACGCTATTTTGAATTTTTCTTCTTATCTTGAAGAAATTAGGATATAATCACCATATACATGCATTGTTTCAGAGTAGACCATGAGTGAAAAGAAGTTTGGTCAGAAAAGGCAAAGCATGGAAAAAAAATAGAGGTTCTCGATTAGTTCCTGAAAGTGATCTCCTAGATCATAGAAAAACAGTGACAGATAACATTGTCAGCAATTTTGAATCTTTTAAACATAGAAACATTGAAGAGAGCATTTAGGTTTCAAACTGTAAATAAAATTTGAAGGGTGAAAAATATTTTGAAAATATTTATGAAATTTATGTTCCTAATGTTAAAGATCATGTGCTTTCTACATTCCTGACTAAAGACAATGAAGTAAGGGTAGTTCCAAACACTTCTTTGCATCAGAATTCCATTCTAAAGAAGAAAAGAAAGCTCTTGAAGAAAAATAATTCAGGGTTATCAACTCTACCAGCGAGATCAGATAATCAAATAAAGATAAATATTTGCACGAAAGAAGAAAATATTCTTGAAGTATTATCTAGAGTAGATCATCAAAAGAAAAGGACACAGACCAAGGCAAGGAAAATTAACTTTGATGAATATTTTCATTTGGTAAAAAGGGCAAGAATTGAAGATGAATATGAAACGAAGAAAAATGTAGAAGGATCAAATAAAGGAGGCATAGCAAGTGCCAATGACAATAATGGAGAAAATATGACATCGGATAATGCTTGTGTGTTAAATGAATGCCATTTGAGAACTAATAATATCTTAAGTTCTAATAGTCGTGAAATTGAAGGTGGTTTGCCACATGGGCAGATGTCTTCAATTTTTATGGAAAGGCCTATGTGTTTTCCACCAAAGGATGATAAATATCCTTTATGAAGTAGTCTACCGAGTGATGAAGTTTCCCTGCCTCCCTCTAAATGACATCATCGGGCTTAGGAAGCTATGTTTGCATGTGTTGCAGAGGCTGCAACTACTTTAGTGGAGTTAGTGGCCATTGGTGTGACTGGACAGGATGATGCATACACTATTTCTGCAGATGAAAAATCTTATACTAAATTCTTTGATAATGGAAAGAATTCAGTTAATGGAAATGAGGAATGTGTCAAAGTAGACACATTGAACCAAAAAGAAGCAACAGAAACAGGAGGTAGTAAGAAACCTGTGGTGTATTCAGATTCATATCAATCCTTTATAAGGTTTTCTTTAGAACTTGCTAAATGGGTAGAGGAGAAGAATATGGATCCATGGTTTGAAGCTTCAATATCTTCTAAGCATATGGATAAATGGAATATTGGAGATAAGGATGAGAGGAGTGCAAATGCCGATGTTTGTAAGTAGTTTTTTTATAAATGAAATATTGCAAAATACAGTAATTTCTTTCAAAATCATGTGAAAGAAATGGATCTCTCTGAAGCCTCGATTTAATAGTAACAAAAATATAACAATGATCTGTCCAGGAATTCAAGAAAATTTTAAGGAGATATACAGATATTTTTAAGTTGTGAACTATTTATTTATTTGACAAATCTGGGAAAATAGCCCTATGGATTTAGTTAATTTTTCATAGAAAGAACATTAGAAAAATTAGTCAAATAGTAAAGATTAGCCCTAAATTTTCTCTTCTAAGAATACTTCCAAAGACAGTCAGTATGTACTATAAATCTTCATCCTTGGGTAGCTATGAACCCTAACATGAAATTATCATGGTAAAGTCCACTTGGACTAGGGGATTTTTAAACACAACCAACTCCACATGATGAAGGATTCAAGCTCACTGGGGTCATTATTGTGTCCATTATTATGGTGAAGCCCTGTCTCAAGCATAGTATTGTCGATATTCAAGCATGAATATGGATATGACTTCTTTTCAAACCAAACATCTGGAAATGACTTAAAGAATGTTAGATTGATAGTAGAGTTTTAGAATGTTTAAAAAATATTTCATAGGCTTTTCCCAATATACATTAGAGTTATGGGAAACCTGTAAAGACTTGTAGGAAATTATGGTAAAATCATAATCTATTGAAAGAAAGAAATATTTTTAACATCCTAATTTCAACAGTCAAAAGACTACAAAGAGAATAAATTTCAGCAAAATCAGAGTATACACTATAATATATGCTATATTGAGAATTCTAGAAGTAAAGGATCACAGAGGAGGCAAAAGAGATCTATTATTACTTCCAGAACAATGAGTTTGACAAGTTTAAGAGTATCCAAAATGCATCTCTAGATAAACATATATATATATATATATATATATATATATATATATATATATTGCACAAGATGATTAATAAACTATCAACTTGAGGCATTAGCTCTTAGTCTTGAATGACACAAGGAAACACTCCATATAGTACCAAAAAGCTACCCCATAAATAAAAAACTGTGCATACTACTACGCTAAAGTCATCTTATTGGAACAAAAGCATGGGCAACCAAAGTGTGATTTTGGCATTGTTCATTATGCTGACCATTCCAATGCCATAAAATCTATTGAAAAAATAGAGAAATATGTTCTTGAAGGTAAAAAGAAAAAAAAAGCAACGAGGACAATTGTTTCTTGAAATTCTGCCTCATTCATCATACTTTTGATTAGTAAAATATGTTAATATCTATAATTTTTTTTAATTTCTAGATCGGGAGCTGTCAGTATCTTTAGAAAGACCTTTGAGTGATAAGAAGCCCCAATCTAAGGAAAACCCTACCTCATTTCAGAGGCCTCTCTTATCAAATTTTCAGCCTCAAGCTGGGTATGGTTACAATCTAAACATGTATGGTTTTGGCTCCATGGGCTATACTCAGGTAAAACGTAGTATTTTTGTTTTGATTCTGCATGATTACACCTGCAAGATATTTATAATTCTTTTCGTCTTTATTTCTGTTGTATTTTACAAGTTTTATAATTATCTTTATAACTTCCATGTGAACTTTCTCATAAGGTTTTTCAGCCTGTTATCTATGGTATATGTAATCTGAAATATCCTTTTTTCTAATCTTTTTCATATGGTATTTCAGCCTGTCATCTATGGAAGAAGCCTATAAGTAACTTACAATACATATCCAACATGCCCATCTGGAAGTATCATGCGTACCATCTTCATGTCAAATATGTTTTTAACATACCAGGACAATGGTAGGTTTAGAACCCCCTTTATGAGAGGTGATTAACAAGAAAGAGAGACTTTAAAAGGTCATTAGAGAGTGAAAGAAATATTCATAATGATGAGACACTATTTTGAATTTTTCTTCTTATCTTGAAGAAATTACAATCACCAGATACATGCATTATTTCAGAGCAGACCATGAGTGAAAAGCAGTTTGGTAAGAAAAGGCAAAGCATGGAAAAATAAATTAGAGGTTCTCAATTAGTGCTTGAAAGTGAGTTCCTAGATCATAGAAAATCAGTGACAAATAACATTGTCAGTAATTTTGAATCTTTTAAACATGGAAACACCGAAGAGAGCATTCAGGTTCCAAACTGTAATTTTTTTTTGAAGGGTGATATGTTTAGGAAGCTATGTCTGCATGTGTTGCAAAGGCTGCAACTACTTTAGTGGATCTAGTGGAAACTGGTGTGACTAGACAAGATGATGCATACAAGATTTCTGCAGATGAAAAATCTTATACTAAATGCTTTGATAATTACAAGAATTCAGTTATTGGAATTGAGGAATGTGTCAAAGTAGACACATTGATCCAAAAAGAAGCAACCAAAACATGAGGCAGTAAGAAACCTGTGGTGTCTTCAAATTCATATCAATCCTTTATAAGGTTTTATCCAAAACCTACTAAATGGGTAGAGGAGAAGCAGATGGATCCATGGTTTGAAGATTCAATGTCCTCTAAGAATATGGATAAATAGAATATTGGAGATAAGGATGAGAGGAGTGCACATTCTAAAATATCTACTGAATCATTGGCTGATCCAAAAATGGAAGAACAAAAGCTACAGAGTGTGACTGCACCTGTGCTACCTTCTCCAATGAAGCAATATGTTTCAAATTTAGCTTCAAGGAAAGTCAATTCAATCAGCACACCTCCTATCAAGGATTATGTTGCACAAAAGGGTGAGGTTGAGAAATATGAATACAAGTCAAAGGGCATCAAGGTGAATAAATCTTATGTGACCCCCCCCAAAAAAATAGCAGAGGAATTAAGAAATATCATGGGAAGTCTGGCTCAGCGAATTTTAACCAAGGGAAATTAGCTAAGTAGTTGTCTGTTCGCAAGCATGAGCAAGTTTCCCCTATAAAATATGGTGTTGAACCTTCATCAGAAAAGGTGACAAGTTCATTAAAATTTAAGGTGAAGATAAACAATACTGCAGCAATGAAATTGGATGGTGTGTCACTATCTACAGAGTTTCATTTAGAAAAATCAAACAAGCTTAGACAAGTGTAATTCTTATATTACTTGTGTGACCATCCACATGAAATAGTATTACAGTGACATTCTTAAAAAAATGGATTCTCAACAATCCAAGACTAAACTTTAATTCACTTCTTTATTCAACAGAGTTACCTTTATTGAACAAGCATCCAGGGGAGGCACTCCCCAATTTGTTACTAAAACTGCTCTATATTAAATTCTGTGGTACTCAGTAAGTTTTGGTTCCATAGTCTAGGGCCACTGGAGTTAATCAAGAACTGTTTAGGACTTTATAAATTTTTTGTATAAGATAGAAATAAAAGATGCAATGTCTCAAGGAGGACCATAAACATCATAGAATAGGAAAGGAGGCAGATGGTGTTGTAGTACTATGAACTGTTTATATTCAGAATCTTTATGGACACTCAATGAATATTTGATTACAATCTCTAAAATATAAATACAAATATTTTTTTTATAAAAAGAAAAGTCTTACAAACATCATAAAATATCAAAACATGATGAATTCATTCTCAAATCTGCTGTTAAGGGACACGTGGATTTTTTTATAGCAATTGAACATTCACTCCCGCCAATTCATAAATTATTCAAGGCTAGAAATGTGTTTATAAGCGCCAATGCCATTTTACAAGGTCTCTAGGTTCTCATACAATTAGAGGAGGAATAAAGTGTAGTTAAGTGCTTTATTTATGAATCTCTCTTCTCCTTAATTTTTCGTTTATGTCCTCGGAGAATGGCATGGTTTACCATAAACATCATATAGTTGCAAGCATTTGCAATTCGTCAGTACAAGTTAAACTATTATACTAGTATGACGATCTATACAAAGGAACTTTTCTTGCATCTACTATTGCAATATCAAGGTTTGGACTTGTGTAATAATACTCAACACATTAATACTATGTACAGGTAAAATTCCTAGTACCAATGCCTCTATCTGAAAATTAAGAACCCTGTGTGCAAAATTTTGTAAAAGGGAAAACTTGAGATGGTAAATTGCATCTCTATACTTACAGAGGATGGCATTTATGGCATCTAGAAAATACAAAATCCTTTGACATTTCAAGCATTGATGTATTTTCTTTTAAAATAATTGTATGATTCATTGATTCTCATGACCTCTTCGATTAGAAAAAAATTGGTCATAATAGTATGCAAGATGAATTCACCATGATCATTGTTATACAGAACATTTGACAAATAACAGGATTCAAGGTAACAGTAGTGACTGAGAGGATAATGAATTTCCTACAAAAGAGATTTTATATAATTCCATAGTTACATAGGGACGTGTTCCCCAAGGTTGGGGGCATGCCCCCTTTGCTCCCCGTGTCCTAGGGATTTGGGGGCTCTGGGAAAAACATTTCTCCTCATCCCCATTTTGGAAAAAAATGAGGAAACATGGAGGGGAGCTCATTCCCCTATTTTTAAGTGTAGACTGGTGAAAGTGGGGGTGCCTAGGTTCTCCTTCCCAAAAATGGGGCCCTCCCGAACACTAGATAGAGTTCAAAAGAAGGATGAATAAGGTATTATGCAGTGTGTTTTCCTGCTGGAGGTGTTTAGTAGTAATGGTAATATTAAATTCTTAAAGTAAAAGTGGTATTTTAGGATAGGAAATGAAAGAGAAGGAAAATACCATTTTTACTTAAATTTTTAACATTACCATTAATTGTTTTAGTATGTTTGAGAGTGGCTCCATCCTCAACAGAGTTCATACACAAAAGTAGAATTTTAGATCCCATTCAGGATTCAATAGAATTAACAGTTTTCAGGATTTTAGGATTGCAACGTTTCCATTGGATTCTATCATAAATGAGGTTAAGGAATTGGCATTTGATCAAGCACATCAACCTCTCTATGTACCTTGATGTTGGTGTTGCTAATTGTTGAACTCCTCTATCATGACCTTAATCAAAATGTACCCTTTAGTCAAGCAAAATCATTTATTAAGCATGGAATTCTTTTTCTAATTATACCTTAGTTTATCGCTTGGTTTAGGAAGTTTCATCGAAATTGTAGGGTGTTGAGAAATGTCCTTCAAGGATCAACTTTGAGATTGGAGTTAGAGACAAGGGCTAAGAGACAAGAGGAGGGGGGCAGAGGATGATATTAATGAATAGGATCCCAATATGGGATTACTGGTTCACTCATGCATAATTGTATGTTGGATTTTGAAGGCTCAAATAATGTGATTCCCTATGGAATCATGAAGAGATAGGGATTTCCGCATTACAACATCAATGCCATGGATTCACACAATGTTGAATGTGTTGAATCATTGAAGAATTACAATCAAGTTTTGATACTTTTCCAAAAAAATCCATGGTTATGGATGTTATGGTTATTAAAATACTAGAGGCTTAGGGCATATTTTTGTCATGTGAATGGGCTTCTATGGTGGCTATATCCATAGAGATGAACATATCTTATGTTGTGATCAATTTTCCTAATCCTCAATAAGTGAGGCTTTACAGGAAGCAGCTTAAACTGTGTATTGACATGGGATGAATTGTTATTGCTAGGATTTATAATTTTCATGATCCCAATGGGCCCCCATCCCCCAAATTTCCTAAAATTTGGGGGTGGTATCCACACATCCCCAATGTGTGTTTTCCCCAATGTGTGTTTCCCCACTACCGCATCCCGAAAACTTGGGGAACATTGTATAATTCCATGCTTATCTGAGTACCCCATCAGACACTTCTCTGAAGCATAAGAAACCCATGATAACACATTAATATTTAGTCCATCTTACCCCACTCAGAATGATTTGCAAACTTGTAGCTGACTTAATTAGAAAGAACTATTCAACTAACCTCAAGGGAATTGGCCATAATTCCCATACTCACTGATGAAAGTGACTCAGGGTTCTCAATACACTGGGCATACTTTTCCTTTGCATACTTGTACTCAACATACTTGATAGGACATAAAGATACAAATAATTACATTTCTAAAGTAGGAAAAAGTGCTTGTGAGTACTGTAAGTATTGACTAGAGATACTCAACATACTCGACGAGTACTAGCCAATATTTGGGAGTCAAGAGGCTGACTATTGATTGTACAATACTTGATCAACAGTAGTATAGCAAGCAACGAGTATTGTAACTATGGAAATGGCCCTAAATCTAATGAATTCCTACATATTCACTGCAAGACTTTGACACAAAGCCATTGTAAAGACACAAAAAGTTTTATTATTTCTCAAGTTAAGGAATGTTAGTAGTAGATTATCTTTTGAGGTTTCAAATTATGCAATTTAAAAACTAATTCGAAGGCTAGTAAGACAATTTCAATCCTCCAACAGCCCTAGCCCTATCAAAAACAAAATACATCGTCATTCTACTGTCTCCAGAGCTGAACAGGATAGGAATCAACAAATATTTCTAAAGTAAACCATTACCAACTAATTTTTTTATTCAAATTGAGATGACACCATACAAAAAAACCTCCTAAACAATATTTAATTCAACATACGTTACATGACATCCAAAATAAAAATGGGGAAATTTAAATTGGGTTTTGATTGATTTTATGAACAATTGAAAAGAAAAATGGAGTGAAGATGGCTTACATCTTGCAAGGCTTGGCCTCGGTTTCCTTCATTGATCCGCTGCCTCACTAGTGCAAGCAGTGACTGAATCTAAATTGGTTCTCCTTGATTCTTTTGCTATTGTGGCCAACTGCTTCCAGAGGGATCCTCCTCTAAGAGGGAAAAAAATGCTATGCGCCAGAGAAACCACCCTCCTCCAACACTGCTATGCACCAGAGAAACCGCCCTCCTCCAACACTGCAAACTTACCACAAAATCCAGAAAAACACTACAAACCCACCACAAAATCCATAAAAATGGTGGAAAAAAATGCTATGCACTAGAGAAACCACCATCCTCCAACACTTCTATGCACCAGAGAAACCGCCCTCCTCAAACACTGCAAACCCACCACAAACTCACAACCAAATCTAGAAAAACTATGGAAAAAAACGCTATGCAACACACATGTAGCTTCACGGAGTCATATGGCAAAGGCGTGAGAAAACATTTGCAATAAAATATGCCTCATGATATTGAATATTTATATACTAAATAAAAAAAACCTTTCACCCTTAATATAGCACCGATATATTGGTTTAATTTTTTATTTTATTTTTAACACCCCAATATGAACGAACATGATATCATATTGGTCCCTAAATGATGCCCTCATGGAAGAACCATGAAACATAATATGAAATGACTGCAATTTTATTAATCTACAAAAAATTACAAAGTTATAAAACGACATACTTTCCTGTTATGTTCTCGGTATTGCTTTCTCCTATGTAAGCCTTCAACTTACTCTTTAAAACTCCCCACTATACTTGGGAAATTTCTTCCTATAAATAATATTACAAAATTTCCAAGACATGGGATTACAAAATCAAACATTTCAAGGTTTTCCAAGGGAGGAGCGCCACTTGGCATGTAGGTTCATTCGCTCGTCAATCTCCTGAAAATGGGCATGTCTGAAATGGATTTCTATTTTGCACATTTGAAAGGCAACATGCTTCTTCTTTATCTTTTTCCACTCTTTCAGGTACACTTGTATCAGATCCATCGAAGAGTAAGGGTTCTCAATCCATCTCTCGATCTCCTGCATGGTCAGCTGATTTATTTGTTGGATATGCTCCTTACTTGCATGGAAATTTTGTTCAACCTATTCTAGTTGGATCTTTTGTGAAGGTGCTTGAGAAATGGGATATAACACAGGTAAGTCCAAATAACCAAACCAAACTTTAGAAGCTAACCACCTACGTTCACAAGATGATTGTCATGCTCTGATCATAGGCCGCACTAGGTCATAGATATTCTCCCATGTATCAATTATAACCTCAGTTTTTTTGGCTTGCACATTGTCCAAAATTGGCATATCATTTGGCCTATCTAATATATGCATTTTCTAATCTATCACCTGTTCGAAAGCCCTAGATGTTTCTCTTGTTTGATCATGGTGGGTTTCCAATTTTTTAGAATGTTTCCCAAATGAATTATATAAAACTTGCATCTCATCAAAACAAGTATATAGACTGACCATGGCCTAACGAAAATATTCATGCACTCTACAGAGTACCTGCTTAAAATCTTCTGGTGTCACATTCGAAAAAGAATAGGTTGCTGATTCTCTCTGACCATTCTTTAGCTGTTGCTCAAGGATGATAGTATTTTCTATTTGCTGTTGATTGAGAACATATGATTTCCAAGCTGATATTTGACATCTTTTGTCTTCTTCTTCCATTGCTTGATTTTTCTCTCATATTCTTCTTTCATCTTCTTAACCTTTTGTGCAAATTTTGACTCAGTTGTTTCTAAGTCCAATCTAGTGTTTTACAATTCTTGTTCCTCATCAGTAAGGATCACACTCAATTGTGAAACAGAGTGGTAATTAGCTTCTGCAAAATCTCCCATAGAATCTACTACATCTAATGCCCCTTGTTTTATATCAGGGGTATCTGATTTTTCATAAAACTTGATTGAGGGGAGGCATCTGTTTCGTTGAGCCCTCTTGTATCCTCTTAGCTCCTCTCTTTATCATAGATTTGTCCTTATTACTCTAGTGGTATTTTCCCATAGATACCACAACATCTTCTCCAAAATATTCCATTCCTTCAAAGGCACAAATGGTTTTCTGCTGAGTGGTAACTAGGGGATCAGTTTCTGTATGGGAAAGAGGGATTTCTGTATTGAGGGACGAGATGTTCATAGGAGAGGTAAAACAAGTAAATGTGATGGATGAAGAGGAATTGATTATAGGTGTACCAACTATAGGAGAAAGAGTTGTAGAGATGCAAGGAATGTTTATCTGAGGAAGCTGAGAAAGTGGAAATGTTGGCAAAAGATGAGGTGGTGAATGGGGACGAGAAGAAGTATGAATGGGTGATTCCAGTGGTGAAAAAATAATTTTAGAAAAAGATTGTTGGGAAAATGATCCACCTAAAACAAATTCAGAGTCCTCAGGATTGGGAATGGATGATACCAAGGAAGTAAAAATACTAACTGGACAAGTGGAAGGACCAGTCTCTTCCTCAAGATCACTGTCTATCTCATGAATTTCAACATGAGAGGGAGGCAGAGGATTTACCTATCGTATGGGAGGGACTTGCATGAGTACTTGTTCTCTTTGAGCAATTTCCAGTAGGGGAACCATCTGTTCTTCTTTGGCCTCCTATTGTGACTGGACCTGCTGAGAAATCAATCGAGTCTTTTGCTTCTTAACTTGTGACTCAACTATTTCTGTGTGAGTTCTCAATTGCGAACTGATTTTCTCAAGATTCTTCTTAAACTCTGCTCCCTTTTGCAAAGTGTCTTCCATTGAGGCATGCTAAAAAGTGTAAGGACAATTAAGGATATCGTTACCTTTGTCCTTAGAATCAGTATCAAAAGCAGCAGTAAACCTTGTTGCTTTCTCTTTTTCTTATTTTTCCATGTTCTAGTTTTGAAGGTCCTGTTGTATCTTCAGTTTTGTTTCCCTATAAAAAAGAGTACGATCCTTAATGTCCTTTTTGTATTTGTACAGATGAGACTTAACCTCTGAATTGTCAATATTTCTCATTGCCTCTCAAAAATTCACAGTTTCTCTCAACATAGAATCATTAAGATCATCTTCATGAACATAATGAGACTTAGCACGCTCATGTGCAAAGAGGTTGGAAAGATAAGATTTTGGGTCATGCATCCTCTTGGGTGCCTCTCCCAAATTCATGATAGAAATTTCTTTTCCCAGCACAATTGCATGGGTAGAATTCTGAAGTACAAGGAAATCCGGATTGAAGGGAAATTTGGGCCACGCCTTTTTCTTGTGCTTTGTCAACTTGGGAAAACCCCATCGATAACTGCCTAAAAGGAAATTTCCTATAATACCATATGATCAGGGACAATTCTCGGTAATAGATGCACTCCCAAATCCTCATACATGAGAAATATTCTCTCACATACCAATCGCCATGTACTGAAATTAATGCCCTGACTCTATGAGAAAATGACGGAGCATTAGCGTTAAAATTTTTATGGTACATCGATCCAAGGAATACGTCGCAGATCTCGTAAATTAAAGGAATGAAATTTTCCTCCCACATATCAGAAAAATATATGTGCATCGGAGCACAATTCTTGTTCCAGTTCCAATTTAAAATTGGGAAAGGAGAATTTGCACAGAAATCATCCATCACAAACGTTGACATGTAAAATGTTGGCTTTCGGTTGGTCGATGTTTTTTGATACTTCTCAATTTCATCTCTCAAATTCAAAGATAAAACCTGTGCCCAATTGAAAGAATCACTCGTAAGAAAAATGTGTTGAGCCACAAGAACCCACTTAGCTTTGAACAAGGAGAAATTTTTCGACCCATACAAGTGACAAAAAATAGCTTGTAGTAATGAGAATGGTTCCCTAAACTAGGAAATTGGATAGGAATTAGTGGAGGCTATCAACTGTTCCTTAACCAGTTCTATGTTGTTCATCCAAGACTTGACCACATCTTCGTAGTTGAACCGGGTAATGGCTTCATCAATAAATTTCGATGTCAAAAGTTGTCTAGGAGGGCCAAGGGCATAAGCCCTAGAAAATACGTCAGAATGGAACAACGGGAGTATGGGTATTGTCGTTGAAAGACCGTTCGTTAGGGTTTTCATAGTCGAATTCCCACTTAACAGGGTCTGTATAGGGCATGAAAGGGGGTCTAGCAGTAATGCAATGAAGCTGAGAACTCTGAATTCGTTCATAAGCCCACTTATCATGGGTGACAAAGGATAAATCGTCATTGTAACAAATGGCATAAATTTTGGACCAGTCCAAGTACATGGTATCAGACACGTGTCCACTAGTACCAGTGAACACATCGACGTTAGGGTCTTTGTTCTTTTGCTCCTCAAAAGTTGTTTTCGATTTGGTGTTCTTCGAGGTGGTGGACACTATCTCTGATTGGATTTTGGCAACCATGTTTAAAACAGTGACACGAGTTCAAACCAACAAAAAAACGACTGAGTGGTAATTACTTACTGGTGAAAAATCTTAGAAAACTGTAAATCCATTAGCTGGAGCGAGGAAAAATCTGCAGTAAAATCTTTGAACACAAGAAGAAAGCACGAGCAAAATGGTAAAAATAGTTGTAACTTCAAACAGATTTAAAATCGAAAATTAAACGGAAAAAAATATGTATACTATAGATATAGGATATATGGACGCCTATGATCGAAGCGACAAAATATAACGGGATAGTGCGAAGGTCCAAATAATTGTAATTTCCAATTTCCACATTCCCAACTTCAGAAGTCAGAAATTGCGAAGTAAATATCTGACCAACAAACTTGTGAGTTTTCCAATTTCCGCAATCCGAAAAGCAATATGGCCGACTTCCCCGATCCAAAATCGGGAATCGTGAATATCATAAAACCCTTCAAACATGGATATTGGAAATCGGGATTCGAGAAAGGAACATTTTCTTATTGAAAATTATAGGACTTCTGGGATCCGAACATCGAAAATCGTAAAGAGTAAAACAAACTTCAATGAACCTCCAAAAAATGGATTTTCGCTTCCCGATTTCGGAAAGCAAAAATCGCAATCAAGAAAGACAGGTTGGAAAACAAGTTAAAATTTATTTAGAAAGTCAAGAAATCCAAACAAAAAAGTTCATTAAGGAAATTTATCATTAATGTATTTAGTCATGAATGTCTTGAGGTAAAAGCTCAATTGTAAGTGGAGTTAGTAGTACACATATAAGTACTATTAAATTGTAATTTCCACTCTCCCAAGATAAGTGAGAAAAGTTCACTTGAAAAAAGACTCAATATTTTTACCCTCTGGGTGCAAATGCTAATAGGTAACACAGGGTGGTAATAAGTTATTCAATACAAAATTGAGCCATTGCTTAAAATTAAAGAATTATGGGTTTAATTTTTTACACCTTAATTTTAAAAATTAAACCATTAAAATAGCTATTTAATTATATTAAAATTTCAATTAAAACTTTAATATAAATATAATTTTTTATTTTTTAAATGATTGCTTAAAAGTTTGTGAAAAGTGAAAAATTATAACTTCAAAGAAAACATTAGAATAAACTAAAATAAAAAGTAAATAAATAATTTAAAATAAAAATAAAACCTAACAAATTGTTAAACTCTCAATTCAAAAATTTAAAACGTAAATATTTGATGAAATATTTCTTGATTTCTGAAACGCGTGAAGCCTCCTAGCCTCGCTGACTCCGACTTGGGAAGATATACTAATTGATGATATGGTTAGCATGTGCCCATTCTGTGGGTCATATTGATCAAATTTTTCGGCAGGTCAACCCAACCATTCTGTGGGTGATATAAATCGACAAATTTGAATCTGTGGGTCATATTGATCGACAAATATGAGATGCTAAACCTTCCGATATGGAAAGCGACATTAGTGTCTTATGCGGAAAGTAAAGGTAGAGCGCGAAGACTTCAGTTAGCCGACGCCACCATTGACTTGGCTTGGCTTGCTAATAGTTTCATAACCATCCTCCAAAGGTCTTTTAATATTATTAACTAAATTGTTTAACAGCTGGTTCTGAATACTATAATAACAATGAATTCTCGGCGAACGAGATCAGGAAAGACTACGAAGGAGCTGCAGCTGGGACCGAGACCTTCTCCTCTGAAGGTCTGCGATAGGGAGTCGCAGAAAAATGGAAGGCCTGCTGCCCCTGCTGTTCCTTCGGTGCCGATCATCAACGGATCAAAGCCAGTCATTATTTACATGCAGTCTCCTAAAATAATCCACGCAGAAGTGCAGGATTTCAAGACTCTGGTGCAACGTCTCACCGGGATCTCGTCATCGTTCGACACCGGGAGCGTGAAAAGTGAAAATCTCGTAACGGATCAGTCCACGATAAGATGCATGCAAGTCTCTGATGCCACACCGTCGTCTGAGCTGGCTGATTCACAAAATTTGAATATGATAGATGATAGATCTTCGGATGTAAATCGTATTTCGTGGCCGATGACGAAAATTCATTGAAATCAGGAAATCGAGAGCTCGGCTTCCAAAGCTAAAGCCACCGACTTCGCACAGTCTGCAGTAACTTCCTCGGGAGATTCTAGGACTGCTGATCCCATTTTAATATAATACTGAAGATTATCGTTTACTATTTCAGGTTTGTTATTTAAGATTATCGAAGTTTAGTATTTTTATGAGAGTTATAGCTTGATATTTTGCCATCCTAAAATTTATTATTTTGGATGAAGTTTTATTCTAACTTTCAGTGTTGGATATCACGGTAGATCTTGTTTAAAATATGATAATTTAAAATATTTATTCTCCAATTAATTTTACGTTTAAAGTTAGATGCTTATAATATAATTTTTTTAGAATGGGTAAGAATTTTATTAAGAAATATATTTGGTTTATGATTATAAAATAGGTGTTTATATATTTTAGAATTTGAGGTGGGTTTATATATTGTTAGATTGCAAGAGGATCACAATGATTGATTTTAGGATAAGTTTATTTTGTAGGATAAGTGTCTTGTTCACATAATGATAAAACATAATGATTTTATGGGGTAATTTCAAATTCAAAAATAAACAATTATTTAAAAAGGAATATCAAATATAATTGATAGTTGTGTATTGGTAACTTATAACTTATGCATAAATAACTCTGAACTCGCTGATACTTCATATAATTACCAATAAAAACCAAAAAGCTTATTCATAGCACTTAACTTGTGGCCTATTAATGTTAGTTAATCACAAGTTATATATGTATAAATGTTTCAATAATTATTAATACTTAAACATGTTTATTTATATTTTAGTTTGAAAAAAATATATAATAATATATAAATAGATAGTACAAACCTCCCTCTATCACCGCTGCCAACTCATCTTCAACAACCTTATTCTTTCATCGAGGGAGGAGCTTTCTTGATTAGCATTGAGTTAAAGGTTAAGCAATATAGCTTTAATTAATAAATAGGTATCGAGGGAGGAGCTTTCTTCATTAGCATTGGGTTAAAGCTTAAGCAATATAGCTTTAATTAATTAGATAGGTCCAGAGATAGAGATGAATTGGGGATCAACATTCTAAGTGGTCTTTCTCCTAGCTCAAAGTTTGAAAATGTTTTTCAAAGCTTAATGTTATGGCCATGGAAATGATGTAAAAACCTTATACACTATAAAGAAACTACACTATTAGGAAATAGTGGAAGGGATATTCTAAGCTTTTCTGTATGGGGTATTACTATCTTATGCATATAAATATTGGATACTATGCTATCTTTCACCAGATATATAAAGCTATGCATCAATTAAAGTCATAGCAACGAAAGAATTTGTTGGCTCATGTTTGAGACCGAGGGTCTGCAGAGGTGTTCAACCAAGGTCGAACCGAGGTCTAGTGTAGTCAAGTAAGGTCAAGGGATATTCTAATCTTTTCTTGTATGGGGTATTACTATCTTATGCATATAAATATTGGATACTATGCTATCTTCCAACAGATTTATAAAGCTATGCATCAATTAAGGTCATAGTAACGAAAGAATTTGTTGGCTCAAGTTTGAGATCTGTAGAGGGGTTCAACCAAGGTCCAGTGTAGTCAAGTAAGGTCGAGTGTAGTCAAGCATGCTAGCATTTGAAACCTTCCAAAGGATGGAGATCTCACTCAAGGCATAGTTTATGTTGCCTTTAAATGTAATACAAAGTAGAGTAAATTGCAGTGTCTACAAAAAAAAGAAATAGTGCTTATTTATGCCTATATGTATTAGAGATATTGCATATAAGTATTAGATAGAATGGATATTGTATTTATTTAATAATATATTGAAAACTCAGTTTAAATAAAGATGTAGATATTATATTTAAAAATATAGTTTTTTTAATTATGAAATAAATTAGATATAAGTTTTAATATCATCAACAAAAGTAATACAAATATTAAAATTTATTATATTTATGGTGCTATTTATTTATTCATCTCGGAACTTATAAATTATGATTGATTATTTTGATTTTTTTAAAGTTATTTTAATTTGAAAATTAATTTTTATAGCATAAACCTCAATTAAGATCTCTTTTCTTGGATTTAGGTTTTGAGTTTCTTTTTCTGTAGAAAAAATAAGCATTTTATTTTCCATATTGAAAAACAAAACACATATATCAAGTGCTTATTCCACTCAACATTTCATACTTAAATATAATATAAAATGTATCATAATTAACAAATTTGATATAGATAGTAGATATGGACCAAAATTGCAATATTCAACATACTTTTTAATCATCTCATGAAATTTAAAGTAGAAATTTTAACTTCCATCTCTCCATTTTTTGTTTTAGTAGAAATGATTGTACAAGTAGAAAGAAGAAGGCCTCCTTTTAATTTTTCATTTTGCTTTCTATATATCTTGCAAATGCACAAAGAATTGACTGCTCCTTCCAACTATTTCAGATTGGCCCGGATACCTTGTAAATTAATATCCCAATTTTAGAATCTCCATCTAGACCAATAAGTCATCAACCTCTTCCTCAAGACCTAATTTAAACAATGTTCTTAAAGCCAATCATTCTTCTCTATTGTTGGTTCCCCTTTAAGAGTTAGCCTTGAAATATATAGGATGGTAATATGAAAGGAAGACTATGCCTCACAATCTACAATGAGAGTTTTCTCTTGGACAAGCTCCATCAAATAAACCCATGTGTCCCATTTTTTCAAACCTCATATCTTTTATAATGTGTACCTTTGTACTATAATCCTTTTCTTTAAATAACTTATGCATAGTCACAAAAAATGTCCAAGTTTTTTTCCCTCAAATATCCTATAATTTTGGGCTCTCCAAATATCTCACATCGTTAAAAATGGAACACACTTTATATTTCTATAATTTTTATTTCTTATACCATTGTTTTAAACACTCTTCAACACTTCCCAAAGTTTATCAATATGAAGAGTGTCACTTACATATTTTGGTGTGCATAATTTTTAATTTATTATTATTATTATTATTTAATGGAAGTTAGCTATTGGACCATTTGTAAATTATAAAAGAGTTTTTTTGCTAGATTAATAAAGTTTGCACTAAATTTTGTAATCTCTTTTATTTTAAGTGTTTTAATTCTAATATATGAGTTTTTTTTAATCAAATATAATGCTTCACTCTTAATCTCCATACTCAATTATTTTTTTGTGTACAATAATAGATATTTATCTTCATATTCAATTATGCACATCATTCAATATTTATCTCCATATTAAATTCACATTCACCTTTGTAAGGTGCTTGCTATTTTCACTTAATGTTGTTCTTTTGGAGGACACTCTCTCACATGATAAACCCTCATTATCTCTTCTATGGCTCCTTTAAAATTAGTCCTCCACCCCTACATGTCTTCCATTTGGAATGTTCATTGGCCATAAGGTCCACTTAACAAGCTCAAATTCAAATTCTTCATAGATCTCCCTCACTTGACTGAGTCTCCACCTAGTCTCCACAACATTTTGGGATTTTAGAGGCTACTATCCATATGTAGAGATCTCTTTATCAACAAAGAAAGATGGATGAGCTAATGGTGAGGTGTCCATCTCTTTAGAAAAACCTCACCTTTTAATTTATTCCTCCACCCGTGCATGTCTTCCATATGGAAGGTTCATTTCCCATAATATCCACTTAACAAACTCAAAATCAAATACTTCATAAATCTCCCTCAGTTCCTCCACCCAATGTACACAACTTTTTGGGATTTTAGAAGCTACTATGCATCCATAGAGATCTCTCTTGGGCTATAAGGAACATGGATGCTTATAAGGAGATGGACACCTCACCATTAGCTCATAGATCTCCCTTGTGTTGATCACAAACATGGTTGCATTTAAGGAGCTCATGCCTCTATGAAGGAATACTTTCCCTTAAAAATACATTTTCAAGAAAATTAGTTAAATTAATTGCCCATATTAATTTATTCTACACAATTAGTTTAATGTGGATTTATGGTAAAAAGTATAAAAATGAGCAAGTGAATAACCATAAAATATGTTCTAAGTTTTGATCCTTGTTTTGTTGCTTCCTATATTTTAGTTATAAAATTATTCTTAAGTTTATTAAATGAATCTATATAAGCCAAATAGTTAGAGCCATGCAGTTTGATGTTTGCATGCCCCATAAATTTGGATTATTTGTTCTAACAGGTGCTGCCCCATCTGACATAGCTCTTGAAATCTTCTCACCATATATTATGAAAGGGTCTGTGAGTTAAGGTTTTACTGCTGGGTCCTCCAGCTGCCAACGAAAACAACGGCTGTTTACCTTAGACTGCATACGCTCTTCACATTCGGTGTGAGGTTCATTATCCTATTCATTTCTCTGAACAATAACGGACCCACGGTTATAGCAATTAGGGGTGAATCAATCATTTTTTCATATAGATCACCAGTTCACGTGCCAATTGAATGGGATTTCCATTGATAAAGAAAACACGAACATTCCCTTAATCTGACATTGATTGCAAAGTCTATTTGGTGTTGTAAACTTCAAATCCATGCTCAACAGCACCTTCAATTTGTTCCAATCTACGTCATTTGGACTCCCGAGAGCAAATTTTACCCGTGATGCCCTAGTTTGGGCTTGAATAATCTGAACATATTGCACCTGCTCTTTGCGAAACCATGCCTAGTGGTGACAAGTGTGTTTTCAGCAGCAATCAACGCACACATTGAGCCTTTTTGAAATTCGATCATATCTTTATTACAGATAGGGTTTATTCATGGAGGCATTTTGCATGAAGGTATTCTCTAAACTCCACGAAGTGTCAATTTGTAAGGTTTCTGATATATGCCACGACTACATAGAAACTTTCAGGCGTTCGTTGGGGTTTTGCGGCGGAACTCACCCAGGGTTTCAACAAAAGTACCCTCTAACTTCATGGTTTTGTTTTCCCGAGTGTGGTGTGCAACCACAATCACTCAAAGTATCCAAAATTATCCATTGGAGCAATTCTCTTCATGTTTCTTTCAATAAACAACTTTCCACAACGGCATAGATCTGACGCAACTCAATTTGCATGATAAGCACATTTTGACCAAGGCTTCTTTCTTCCTTCCTATCTAAGATGACTAGATTTCCTTATGATCTAAGATGAGTAGATTTCCTTGTGATCTTAGTATGGATGTTTTCATAGTATTGAAACGTTGTGTTTATATCTTTCTAGAATTTTATTACACTTATCCACTTCAGTTTTAAGTTTAGAGTAGGCACTTCAATTATCTTCAAGATCAAAGCAACATTTGTGAATATAAAAAGATATACACCATAAATAGAATGAGAGAGAGTGTGTGTTATACAATAGAGAAATGTTAAATTTAGGGTTAAAGAAAAACAATATATAAAAATAAACTAAATAAGAAATTTTTATAAGAAGAAAGTTAGGTAAAAGGTTAATTTTTTTTAATGAAAGGAAGAGTGTGATTAGTTAAGAAATCGGTTGGTCCATTAAACTAGTTATGATCCAAAATGTTATAATATTAAGAATTCAAAGGAGGTTAAGGACCTCGTAAATAATAAACTCATATGCTATAATATAATATTTTTAATTTTTATGGGTAGAGATGACAATAGTCCACTAGATTTTTCTTGGCTTCGTTAGGGTTTGAACTAGGGTTTGATGTTCTTATGAATTACACGGTTTGGCACCTATCAAGAATCCCTATGAGTAATCATGTAGTGATTGCACGCCCACCAGGTGTGGTACTCATCCTCGATGGCATCACAAAGGGGGATTCCATTATCAACCCTTGCTAATTTGGCTTCTTTAAGGGTTCAAATATGCAATTGAACACGAATGGGAGCTTGAAGTTCAACGTTGACTCTATGTAACATAAATAGACACAGATAGGAGTATAGAAGGTCACACCCAACTCTCTGGCGACGTCAGAAACATAGCATAATACAACACACAATGGAAAAGGAAAATGCATACTAAAAGTGGAAAGAGTGTCGAGATATGAGATAAACTCCACTCGAATCTATGAGAAAATTCAATAATTGGTGTATCATACAATAATATGCAAATTCATGGGTCTCTTACCATCTAAAAAATCCTTGATAGGATGGATCAAGCATAAATTGAACCCAAAATGGAACTATGACCTCGAATTGGGATCAAAAAGGTTTTTAATGTAATATTCAACCACCCCGAAGAGTACACATAAATATTTGAGGGAGGATCGTACTTCTTCAACTCGGTTAGCCTCTACCTCAGAACTTGGGTGGAGAACTTTAGCTTGAAAAAATAAGACTTCAAGGAATACCAATTCTAGATTACACTTTACTCACTACCGCATGAATATTGGGACAATGATACTTTGGATGGCATAGGGAATACCCTAGGATGGTTTGTAAAAATATCTGAGGATATTAGAAATTGAAGGTACACCTCATATCGGAGAATCAACATCTACTTGAACATCTTCCAACCACTTTGAAAGGAGATTTGTCTTGGATGCAAAGATAATGTATGGCTACAAACCCTAGAATATGGACATATTTCCTTCTTTTGTAGAAATTTCCATGTGCACGGTCATCTTGTTGGAGACATTTACCAACATACACACTCATTTTGGTCAATTTGGCCTAGTTAAACCACTATCCTAAGTAGGAAAAACCAATGAAAAGCAAAAGCAAAAGCAAGAAGCAAAAAACTAAAGAATGAAAGGAAATAAACTTTATCCATCCATAGGGGTGCATTATCCTCTATAAATTACTCAAAAATTCTTCTCCAATAAATAAAAGGAGTGTGCACCACTAGCCCATCTTTTGACAGTTTGAGAATCAAATTGAGAGAATTGTGCTACTCAAGACTTGGTAGATGTGCCCCTAGTCAAGGTGGGAGATGTACCACTAATTCCATTGAGAGGATGAAGTCATATAGTATTAATAATTGAGATGATTTGAATTTTATTGATCAGATCCAATATTTTTATAGTTGATTGAAGAATCTAGATATTCAAATTCTCCAATTCTCCACTGAATGATGTCTCCAATTTTCACTATATTGATATATTGATGTTAAAGATTGTTTCCTAAGATATATACGAGATCTATTTCAAATTCCTAATGTTTTTTATGATGTAATGAATATTTTATAAATTTTTAATAGAAGTTCTAATGTTTTTACCATCCTTCCTATGATTTGATTAGACCTCGTCTAGATTTACATGCTATTTTTACTAGTTTTAGTATTCCAAGCATACATTAGCCTCACTATCATGAAATTAATTCATTTTTTTGGTTGGATATTAACACACCGATATAAGGATTCCATGCTTAAAACCAAGAATTCATGCCCATATCGTACTTTATGGAAAGTCCATAAGTCAATTCCTTTGAGATCTGCACAAAACTAGTTTCACAAGTTTGAACCCTAGAGCTTACCAATTCTGCAAAATACATGAAAAATAATTTTCTTATTGATTAATAATATCATATCAGAGTTTTTCAAGTCTCTTTAAGTCGAATCCTTTCACCACTGGTTGTTGGAGAGTGAACTGTGAAGGATTTATTTTGCATATGTTGGTACTCCCAGGAGCTTGGAGTTAGATTTCACCCTGGTTGATGTTCGAAACCTAAAAGGATCCACCACATTTTTCATAGGAACCTAAATTCGCATGATCATTTCCTTACTTTGTTGATCCTTCTTCTCACTCATTTAGCTAGAAATCCCTTGCCTATTAGCTTGTTTTGAAAATTACTTGTGCAAAGCGGTTAATCATCAATTGAACATGATTTGGATCATTACATCTTCCAATTTATCTATTACATTTTATTTTTAATTTTAATACTTTACATTAAATTTAATGTTGAATATCTTTTATAAAATTATTTAAATGAATTTTTAATAAATTGTATTAGATGTGAATTTATTTTTATTGTTAACTTATCTAACTTGAAATATTTTTTTAGTAATTGATTATATATATATATATATATATATATATATATATATATAGACACACACACACACAAGGAACAACGCTCGAGAAATCCTCAGGTACTTCCCCATTTATTTTAGGATGGAACCCAAGGTAAACGGCCGGCCCTGATTATGGGGCCTGACCCGGTGGGGACAACAAGTGAGGCCCCGACATAGCCACAATTCATTATATATATATAAATGATTTTTTTAATATTGTAATATTGGTTTATGTAATATGTAATGCCATTGTTATTTTGAAACACATATTAAAATGTGTGTTTTGCGTTTTTTTTAATAGTATAATATATGTCGATGCAATATGTGTTGTTAGTGTTATTTTAAAATATATTTTATATTATGTGTTGTTAAAAAATATGATTGAATGTAGTTTTTGGACCAATAACGAGGTGATTGATTTTGTATTAACATGGATATTTTGGCTCAAATCCTTGTGTGGGTATAATTGTAAATATCGCTATATAATCTGTATTAATGTGATTGGAAGTAGTATTGTAGATTATGTCATATGAAATATCCCATTATACAATACAATGATAAATATAAACATATTAAATTATCATGATACTGATTCATATCATAGACCTCTAGTTGTAACACTCAATTTTGTAATGCGTGTCGATCCCACATAAGATAATTATCAAAGTCAAAAGCGTATGATCTATACAATAAATAAGCATGATATTTTCATAAATGATTTTAAATTAATGTGTTTCATTTATCAAGTACAATGAATATAGAAGACCTCTGTAATACTTACAATGGTCATTTCATCTTTGATTAACAATATCTCCATCAAAGTTTCAGGTAAAAAGAATAATAAAAGAACCAACCCCTAGTCTGATAACAAATGTAAAAATTCCAAAACAACCATAATGGAATCTAGTAAATAGTTTCTAAAAAATGACAAGATAAATAGATATAAAGACCCAATTTAAAGGAAACTGACTTATTATATAAATAAAAATCATGATGAAGGTGACCTAGATTTGGTTGATATTTCCACCCATGGTAAGATTTTGGATGCAAAATGGGTGATTTCGATGTTTATAAGAAATATCTACTTAGAAAGTATTATCGAGACATCGATATCTCACAACAAAACATATAGGAAGGATCATGGGATCATTTGGATTATGTGATATTATCTCATATGTCTTATAAAATCTAGGTCTCGGGATATTTATTATCAAAACTATTTAGGTAGCATGGAGGAAGGTGGTTGGCCTTGTGACGTAGAAAATATGAGGTAGCCAGGCCTCATGGGAGTTGGAAAGAATGTCTTTATGGAGTTGTAAGGTGCAAGGCACATGTACTTGGGACTTCCCTCAATTTGAAGGGAGATGTCTAAGTAATAAAATGATAGTTTATTGCAGTTATTTGTAGAATACTAGTAACTGAACCTGGAAGGAATCTCAATCCATTAATCATGAGTTTTCCTTATCCTCTATGTATAGACATGTTATTATGGATATTATTAACCTTATTTCACATGAGGACTTGTTCAAAATGAGTATAGATATGCTTGACCCTTTTTGTCATGATTGGGTATCGATTTTTGGGTGCTCGTCATTTCATTTTGAGTCTAAGAGGTTGTACCTTCTTCTTGATAAAGGGAATGATCTTATCCTTATTATAAACTCATGTTGAGCGTCTAATGATGCAGAGACAAGGTGGATATAGAGATTACATATTTCTCTATTAATTTAGGCAAGTTATAAGCTTCAAGTGTTTGCATAGATAGTGATTTACCAAGTCCTTCTTACCAAGGCATAATTTGCAAAAAGTGTTATCTCAAATGGAATTTTACCTTCCCTCCTCAAAGATGGAGATAGTTAAGCATCTCTGTTGGGAATGATATTTTTCTAGGTCTTGTTAGAATTTTGTTTGGATTGAGTATGTAACCTATTTCAAGGGAAGTTACATTGGAGATAAGTTCTATTGGGTGATGTTGAAACACTAGTACAATCTTTAATCTATGGTGTTTTGGAATTTCTTGAGGATTTCAACATTGTTTTTTCTATGAAAGTTTTAGTGGAAATATGTTTTTGAAAAGAAGACTAGTTCTTTGGCTATTTTTAGTCAATTATGGAAAGATAAGGTGTGAATACAACTATTAGATAAAGGTTTCTTGTTAATCAAATGTGCCAAGGGATTGGAGCCACATGTATACTATGATTTTGGTGCTATTTTAGTCTCTATGAGAAAGATGTTTAGTTTTTTGGTACTTTGAGTATTAGTTTGTTTTATGTTTCCCCCCTTGTAAAAATTAAATGTAAATATAAGAAGTATTTAAAAGAAAATAATAAAACCTTTTAGACCTCTCTAAGGTGGCTCCTAAGAAATTTTAGAGACAAATTTTAACTACTAAAACTAAAGATAATCTTAGGATTTCTTTGAAATATTAAAATTCCTAACTTGAAAGGATCTATTAATACCTATATGTTTTTTTTGTAAGGTTCAATATTATATTACATTAAATAAAATAATCAGAAAATTTACATAGAAGAGCCATGCCAACTTCACAAGTTACAACTTGTGAAGTTGGCAGTTGAACATGGAGGAAGAAAAGGCCAAACATGTGGGGATGTCTAGAGATAATTAAGATACTTATCATGGTAGTATAAGGTCCTAAGATGTATTTATCATACCCCAGAGGCTTCAGTTATGAGCTTCATAGTAGAAAATATTATAATTAAGGTATTCATAAGACATGCTAAAAGAGCCAGGTTTTAATAGCAGAAAAATATAGAATATAACTTGATTCATTATCCATAGGAATTATCACATGCTTACACAAGAAATGGGTTTCTCGTTTTACCTCGCAGGTTCCTGATGTAATTTTTGGTGTAGTCCTAGGTGTCATCTCCTACGTCAATGGTTGATGCATGATCTTAGAGTCATCACTTTATTTTCCTTGAATTTCCTTGATCAAAGCATAAAACTTGTATTTGATGTTATCAATTAGCTAAACTTGATTCTTCTCCACCTTCCAAATTCCTTGTTTTATAGCGGTGAGCCAAGTTTCAACAACACTCCCAAGTTGTTTTCCTTGCTCAACCCCAGAAATGCAGTCATCAAAATCCATGCAATGAAGGGGATTCATGTTCCATTATATTTGCATGGTTCTAGAGTGGCGGGTCTCCCTTGTTGAGAAGTAGAATTTGTCCTTCACCATATACCCCCATTCTATAACAACATTCTGGATTGCAGGGTTGGGATACCTGGACCTGTATCTCATCTCCATATGCACAACCCAATCTTTAGCATGTTGGATAACCCTTTGTTCATAGAAATTTCTAGATCTCTCCATATCCCAAGCTACCTACTACATATGAGTTTTTCGTGGTCCAGTAATGGTTCTGTGATCAATGGATTTTTTCCATGCAGTTATAGTAGGACTATCACTACAGCCTAGATATGATAGCATGGACAACAAAGTTATAGTAGGAGATAAATTCCACCAATACCACCAGTGTATGCAATCTTCAATGAAGTGATTTCCATATCTTTTCTTCCAGTGTAGGCTTCCGCTTATGGATGTGTTGTTCACATCATAAACCATATCGGCACAAGTGGTCCTGATTGCTTCTTTTATGAATCTGTAGGGGAGCATATTAGTGAAGCTGTTGAAGGTACCAAAAAAATCAAGGGAAATCATAGTACATTCTAGGTTATGATTGATAACGTGGTGCAGAAGACCATATGTCCTTTCTTATCCATGCATGTTAAAATGATTAAACACGATCATTATTTGTGATGTCGTATCGCTAGTACTCATTGAGGGTGTTGGAATCTTGAAGGTTTATTTGGTCACACTACTCTTTGAGGGTGATTATATTGCATTCCAACTAGGCCTGATTGCATTCCTCTTAGGTGTGATCCACACCCCAATTAGTGAGATTAACTACAAGTTTTGTAGCTTCTCTGCCAACATGAGTAGGGATGATTACACTGGAGTAACTAAGGCTTGTGTCTAGGTCCTCTATTTTTGTAGCTATCCTCCAACTCATATTTATTTTTCCAACCTTTGTCCCATTGAGGATTTTATGGAGAAGATCACCATGATTTTTTATTCCCCCTTTACTCTGATCTTGTTGTACCATTTCTCATTAGCAATTTGGATTCCTTTGAGAAGAGTGTATAGTTTTGTGGCATTATTGATTTCCAATCTAAGCGATACTGTAAATATTCTTAGGATACTCCCATTATGATCCCAAAAGACTCATACATATCCCATGTATCCTTATTTTCCACAATGAGCCCCATCAAAATTTAATTATATGAATCTCGACTCTAGGGGGGTACAAGAGGTGGGGCTATTGGTCTAAGGTTTGACTTGGGGAGCTTGAGTTAATATTTTTTTTTCTGGATATGACACCTTGGAGGATAGTTTTATATTAATCTTGAGCATTCCAATTCTCAATCCACTTGTGGGTAATTAGGATAGTTTCATCAATTCTCTTTTAGGTTTTCTGCCATACCTGTTCTAGAGGGTGAATGGTGTTCTTAAAAACTCTTTGGTTTCATTCTTTCCAAATATTCCAAACAAGGAATCCCAGAAAGAGATTCCAAGTCCTATTCACAATATTGTTCTTTGGTATTTTGGGATGTCAATTTGCTATAGATTCCTTGACATTTGTTCTATTTCTATATGATTGCCAAAAAATACATGCTCCTCATCCCCAAATATGTTGACTAGAAGTACATTGGTTTAGAAGGTTCTATAAGTCCTCGACCGATGATGAGCATAAAAAATAGATACATGGTCATTGGAATCCTGTTTTAAGAATGTGGTCCAATGTGAGTATTTTGTTTCCAACCACTATTCATAGAAACATGGATACCTTGGGCCATAGATTTTTCTTCCAGATAACCTCTTTCCTCTCAGTTGATTGGTTGGTCATAATTGAGTAGGTTTATTTTACGCTAAAGATTCCCTTAGTCATGTATCCCCATCAAAAGATGTCATCACCTTCTTAACTAAGGATTTTACGGGATTGTATTTCCTACCAAAAGACATCCCAATGTTCATTTTAGAGAATAGTCGGCTAGAGGGGTCATTCAAACCAAGTTTTCCAGTTAATTCTATTGTCTCCATGATCGTAGAAGTGGGACACTAGAAGTTTGTTTGAATGGATGGTAGCATTGTAGAGAGCATGAAAGAATTCTAGGGAAGTAATCTTATCGCATTATTTCCATGAATCATCAAAGAATAAAGTTGTTTGGCCATTTCATAGTTCCCATGAAGCATGCTCTTGGACCAATTTTCTATTTTGTTAGGAAGCACTCCATATTATCGAATCTGAGTGGCTATCCTAAAGGTGAATGAGATCTTGCTAGTTGATTTTGTTCGCGTAATTTTCTTCCCAAATTATTCCCAACGCATTGTTAGAGTTGTGAGTCATGTCCACCATAGATTGGATGACATAACCTTGTTTTCCAGTTCTAGATCCCTTAGGCCTAACCCTCCCCAAAGCTTGGTCCTGCACAACTTGTCCTCTGAGACAAAAACCCATTTCCTTCCTTTGAAATTAGTACCTCCCCATGGGAAATTTCTTTGAAGGGACTAAATATCATTCAAAAATATTTTTGGGGAAACAAATATAGAAAAGAGAAAGGACCACATACTTATGAGAACCAAATTGAGGATAGTTAGTCTGCTAGCTATGTTTAAGGATTTGAAGGCCTGATTAGTTAGGATTTATTCCATTCTTGAGTCTAGGCCCAACCAAGATTTTTTTTGAGAAGCAAAGGAAATTATAGGTTCTCCAAGAAAAGTGGATGGGAGAATTCCCCTTTGAAAGGAAAGAACACTGGAAATTTTGATTTTTAGGTTGATGGGGGTGTTGAAGAAGAAAATTTCATACATGTCATGATTAAGGGAAATAATTGAATCCAAAAGAAAGGTCGACAGTAGGCATTTGAGAGTTCTCTCTTCCTTCATTGTGAAAACCTCTAGAAACATGGTGTCATCAAGAGATTGTAGGTGAGAGGATCTGGTATTGACATTTGCAGGGTGTAGTCCAGTTAGATTATTAGCAGTGATTTATGCTTTTAGTGTTCTCCCTATTCCTTCGATCATAAGGATGAAGAGTAACAGGGATATAGGATCCCCGTGTCATATACCACCAAAGGATTTGAAGGTACGAGAGGGGGATCCATTTACAATGATGTAGAAGAAGGACAAGGAGGAGAGGAAATAATCCAATGAACCCAAGGAGGAGAGAAACCAAATTCCAAAATCAGTCTTTTCATGTAGTTCTAGGAGATTTTATCAAAAGATTTGGATAAATCAAGTTTGATAAGCATGCCATCCTTTTTAGAATATTTGAGGGTATGAATGGTTTCATGAGAAGTCAAAATTCCATTCAGGATTTGGCGACCCTCCACATAACCTAATTGTTCTTCTGAGATAAGGTGTGGTAGGATGGGATTTGATGGTAATGATTTTAGTTAGAATATTGTAATTCACATTGCACAACTTACCACGATGAATGGGATTGTCCTCCTTAGGGATGAGGGAAATGAAAATTGTGTTGAGAGTTGGAAGAACATCTAATCGAGCATGCAAATCCTATAGGTCCTCCCAAATGTTGTTTTAAAAAATTTCCAACAATGATGGTAGAATTCCATGGTGAATCCATCTTGGCCTGGGATTTGGCCAAGGGAATTTACATGACTACTTTTGAGACATATTACATGATGATAGGCCTAAGAAGATAATCATTTTTCTCTATTGTGACTAGAGTGAGAATATTTCCTAGGATTGTGTTCATTACTCTATCATGATTGATGTATTCTTCCTCAAAGAGATTGTTATAAAAATTAACCAGTTGTTCTACTATTTATTCATTTTTGCTGACATTTTTTTTCTAGTGGTCGATTCTAGCATATGTATCCAATTGTGGGATCGACATTGTATCATTGAATCATGGAATAATTTAGAATCCATCTCCCCTTATTTTAACCATATAATTCTGTATTTGTGTTGCCACACATTTTCTTCTTGATTCATTCTTTGGTTGATTGCTACTTGCAGTTCTTTTTCCTAGTCAAGAATGTCCTCAGTATAATCCCTTTTGATGGATTCTTATTACAAGTTTTCCATTTTCCCCTCAAGTTTCTTACTAGAATTAAAGATGTTGCTAAAAACTTCTGTGTTCCATCAGTTTTGTTTCTACTTGACAATTTTCAGTTTCTATTAAAGCTTGTACATTTTTGAATCCCAGTTCGAGGATGTGTTGTCCCACCACTAATTTAGGGATTCCATGAATTCAGGGTGGTCAAGACTAAAAAATTTGAATCTAAAGGGACAACGCCTATGTTGTTCAAGCAGATCCATTTCTAGGATAATTGGTCTATGGAAAAACCATTCCCTTGGAAGAATCAAGGAGTTCAAATTTGACTTGGATTTGATTATGTTCAATGAGATTAGAAATATGTCATTCCTAGAGGAAACTTGATGGACTCCTTCACTTTTTTTGTTTTTGATGTGGGTTCTATTTTGGGAAGATGTTCACCAGATTCATAGAGTGGATGAGGGGGGGTGGGCAAAATCCTTGCAGGTTGCATCAAGACGGTTGACTCCGGCCCATTTATTTTCAAAGGTAAATTCTATTTGGTTGATGTATCCCCCAAAAATCCATGTAGTGGTAGATTTAAATCATGGAAATGTTGAATGTAAGTAAGGAATTCGTTCTTCACGATAGTATTGGAAATTCCATAAACATTGGTAAGGGTTCTCGATAGTTCAACTCCTTAAACGTAGAATGAATCCAATAAGGAGTAGGTGGTTGAAATGAAATTGGACAACTGAATATCTATAGGGTTTTATAGGATAGGAATACCACTGAAAACCCCTATAGCATCGATTTATATGTCCTTGCATCCCTTCAAAAAAAAATTGGAAATGGCTAAAATGGTTTCTGTAGTGCATTTTTTTCTCTTGCAACATTATTATAGTTGGTGATTACTGCTAAATATTAATTCTTAGAGATCATTTTTAAAAAATTTCCTCCTAATCCTTGAGTATTCCAAGATATGATTTTCATTGTGAAACTTAGTGGTGGTTTGTTAAAGTCTACAACCATGCTAGGCTAGATCTTTGACTACCCGATGTCATGAGATGTTCCCCTTTATCAACCAGCCTTTTCAGGCTCAGCTTCCTTCCCCATTTGGTTTCCTTCCTGCCGTGTGTTAGATTTTGTAGGCTTTGCAATGACTATATTTCGATTTGATTTCATGTGGTATCACTACTTTTTGCATGTTGTGTTGGTATGTTTTCAGCAACCAAAATTACCTACTAGATTAGCATGGATTTTCCTATAGGAACAACTACTAATTACATTATTTTCCATGTATCAATGATCTTCTATATTTCATGAAATGTGATCTCTATTCCCCACTTTTCTTAGCGTGTCGGTATGTTCCTTCTCCAATGGGTCGATCCTCCATTGGATCTAGTTTTCACCTTTTGGCTTGTTCCAAATGGGCTACATGTTCTAGGGGGCTTCAATTTTTTGTGGCTCAGATCCCTTCTAATTCATCCCCTTCATGTCTATTTCCTTGAGTACTCCAAAACTATTTTCATTTTTTATTTTTTCTACAGATTTGGGCCCTTCATCTCTAGTACCATGTTTGGATATTCTATTGATAACAATGAATCCATTGTGAGTTATTTGAAATTCTCCCACTTGTACCTGTGTAGGATGAGTGGTCATCATTTTTGGGCAGTCTCGGAAGAGATGCTCATGCTCATGGAATTGCCTGCATTGAAAGGTTACATGTTCATAATCAAGGGTCTTTATCCATTCATCATCCTCAAAGTTGAGACTGATGGTATCTAGGAGGGGATTTCATACATTCATGTGAACACAAAGCCCTAGAAATGAAGTCTATCTCCTTATTTTAGTAACCCTTAAGCTTATTATAAATGTTCCCAACATGTTCCTAATGCCCATTAGGGTTTCTTCATCCTAATGTTCTTGAGGTAGTGAGTATAGTCTTAACCATACATGAACTTTGAATTAATACTCCTGATATGGGATATACTTCTCCTTCTAATATATCATGAATATACCAAAATTGTTGAAGAAGTATGGCCCTATTCCATGGTTCACTCTTCATCCTTCAGGTTAGAGAAGACAGCCAAAAACACGCCTTAATGGAACCCAACTTTATCTCTATTTATCCTTTCAATTTCCATTTGTGGGCTATCCAGCCCTAAAGTTATTTCTCATTGGGAAAAAACCACATGAATTTTTATATCAAGGAATGGTCCTTCATATATTTCCAATATGGTAAATTTTCAATGAAGTAATTTCCAGGTTGGGGATGCTATCAAATTTCGGAAGGCAACCATTCTACTTAATTTTCTTGTTACATTGACGTGACTCTAGTTCTACTTGATTTCGTTGAGGTTGTGATTCATCCGTAATGTTTAAATGAATATATCCTCCCTCTTCCATCCGCTTTATGAGGTGTTTTGTTTGAAATTACTAATGTTTGATGAAGTTTACAAAAAAGGATTTCTGAAGGAGGGATCCCCCCCTTCTGGTGACATGGCCATGGTACTAAGCCTGTTTGAGAACTAGCAAAGAATGAGGAACTGACTAGGGTTCTTAGCTAGGGTTCTAACCATGTTTAGACTATAAAAAATCATCGACGGATGAATCCCCATATTTTGTAGATAACATTCAAACCTTATTTACAATAGAATAAGTTTTCTCGTTAGAACATATTGAATTTGGTCCTAAGCACCTTTGAAATGGAAAACATAAGGACATGGAGGGATACCAAGCATAAATCTTAAAATTTTTAGGGCCTATTCTCATTCCTCACATCCCCAAAATATTCAATCTAATGGTCACACAAGGTTTGAACCCTATTCCAAGGACTGAGAGCCTGATTACCCTTATATTTAAAAGTTGTTATAAAAATAACCCATCTAGTTATTAAACCATTATGATCATCCTCCCCTTAGCCAACCTATGTCGTATCATTTTAGAAAAGAAAATTACTGTATGGATTGAAAGTGAAGGTAATCCAAGTAAAGGGTAGGTGGGATTTAGAAGACATCACTCTACCACAAACCATCTCGTTACACTTCTAATCATTTTAGAGGAATGTCATAATAGTAAATCCAATATCTTATGTATATTTGTTGAATTCAAGAATTCTTTTGATATGATGCGTGGAAATATCTTGTGTAATAGATTAGAAAAGATAAAGGTTCCTTTCAATTTGATATTTTTTGTGATAAGGTTGTACACGACTATCATTTACAAATTAAAGAGCATTGAGGGGTGGTGAATTGTAATATTAGAGTTAAGCAATGTTTACTCCTATCCCCTACCCTTTTTGACATATACATTAATAATCTAGAAGGGTGTTTAGAAAAAGTACGTTGTGGTTGCATGACCTTAGATGGAATATTCATCATCCTCCTTCCATATATTGATGATATTGTTCTTATTGCAAGGTGTCCCTTTGATATTGATAATAAATTAATAATTCTCAAGCATTTATACTCTAATATGGGTATGATTGTTAACACCAACAAAACTAAAGTTATGATTATCAAGTCCAAGAATTCACTTATGCTAAGTTTTTTATATGACAATAGAATCTTGCAGGAAATGCATTCTCACAAACATCTATGAACTGGTATCCATCAAAATATCAACTAGAACTATAACATTGAGAAAGGGATGGAGGATGGAAATCTTATTTTGGTAAATAAAACAATTGTAAATCAACAAACCTTATGATATGGGATAAAATAAGTTATTTTTTGAAATTATCGTCACTCCTATTATCTTGTACAATTGTGAAGTTTGACATTGCAACATCTCTAGATAATCCTTGAGAAACATTGAGGTAAATGATGTACAAGTATCACTAAAACTAGGTAATTGATGTACAAGTACATGATAAATACCATTGGAGATCGGAGACTCCCTAAAATTTCTTAAAAATACAATAAGGAACATCTACAGGTTAAGAGAGGTTGGTATAAAGATGCCATGGATTGGTTAAGCCATTGGAGGATTGACAAAAAAATGTATTTTCAAAAAATATCCACAACGTTAAAACTACTATGACATCTATGTTTAAAGAGAGAACATTGGACAAAAAATATTTAGAGGTTAAAATAAAACTAAGATACTGTAAGGAGGTATTTAACCCTAATTTCGAAGATCTGAAGTATCTATAGAGTCTTGACTAGTTTGAAGAAGAAAAATAATATATCCAATATAAGAATGAACTCTCATGAGATTCGTATTGAACGAGAGCACTAGACAAATCCTAAAACACAGTGGGTGGAAAGGATTTGTCATCTTTGTGAGACTACATGAGCATTGACTATGAGAGTCACTTTCTCTTAGAGTTCCCTACAGACACCCACATTCGATCACAATTTCGTAATTTTAACATCCCCGGTAAAAGCATTGTAAGTAATCTCAGTTATTTACCAAGTCACAAATTACTTTGGTAGATTTAGGAGACTCAAGTATTTACTTGGCTTAACAAATTCGGGCATGAATTCAAAAATTCAAAAATAATTGATTCCTAACTAACTGTATAAGGACACATAAACACGATGAGTAATAACTTCAAAATAGGACTATTGCGGGATGTAAAAGATGAAAGAGAACATCCATTTAATTTGCAAACATGCAAATTAATATCACGTCTTTCAGCTTAACTTCAGACTAACTTAAGAAATAAAATTTCCAACAACTCTATCCAAAGCGTTAGAGATACATAATGAGTCCAAGAGACAATTTTAATTAACAAATCAATATTATAGATCAATAACCAATTATCAGCAATGTAAATGATCATGTACACCAAATGAAGACATTTAATTCATACACATTGCACATGTGAGTTCAGTAAATTAAAATCAGGACATGAATCTACACATTTATAGTAAGCCACCAATAATTAGCAAGCCAAATAGATTAGGAGATAGACTGAAATTCATTAAAAACATTAAATGAAGAACCCACAGGGTCTTCACTTAGTGAAACCGTGCCATAGCATGTTCGTTCGTGGCATATGAAACAATACCCCTAATTTCAATAAATATTGGAAAATACCTCCCAAAATCATTTTTTTAACCCCCTCTCAATATTCCTTCCCAAATTTAAAAAACCCTCATTTTCACTATATATTGTAAGTATCCATTTTTTCATTTACATTTTTTATACCCCTTTATATATCTACCTAGTATATTGACATGATACCCCTCTTATGACCCCACATGCATTCTACAATGCGCCTTGCCTCTTTCGATGTATATTGTGGATGCACATTACTTCATCCATAATGCAATTACTCAACCACATATCATTATTATTTGTGGCATCTAATGGTATAATGAAGAGATGGGAGATCACTCCTTGTATGTCACAAAGCTTCTTGAAATTCTCAAGCAATCCTTTTCCTAGCTTCCTTTCATCCTTTGGAACTTCTTTAGAATTTGAACCTTGGTGAAAATTGTGATTCTTCTATAAAAGTGTTAAGCATGGAGATATGTTCTCATTTCCATCAAATCTTCCAGAAGAATATACATCTCCTTTTCAATCCTTAGACACATCTATTTTCTTTTGGTTCAATTTCCTGCCAATGTTATCTTTCTTCCCTTCAAACTTGTCTTCTTTGAGACAACCTAACTTGCTAGGAATGCTTCTTAATTGAGGCCCAAATGACCCATATTTCTTATGAATATAAGGGATTTTCCCACTGGAAATGTTCTTTTTCGTCATTTTGTCATTCTTTTCCTAAAATCTTGGTTGGGATTTTAAACTATATTGAAGAAATTTAATAGAGACAACGCTTCCTTTTTTTTCTCTTCTGAGAAATCCCTTCTCAAGGACCATTCCTTGTCTCTATCGTATTTGCAATTCTCATTGGTGTGTTTTTTTCACTGGATTTGTATTGAATACCAATTACTTGGGATGGTGTCTCGCAAATGTTTTGCAATTTCAATTCTACTAGTTTTTGTGTAAGACGAGATATTTCCTTCTCTATCTCTCCAATTCCCAAATCAATGCAATCATTTTTCACAAGGGGTTTCATATTTACCTCCAATTTCTTTGTGTTCAATTGCAGAATCATTGTTTGTTGCATCTACAACATTTTGGGAAGTAGAGTCTCCCATGCAAAACATAACTTTATTTGAATATGGCAGGTCTTTTCCTTCAATACATACAACAAGGGCCTCTCTCTTTATCGTGGATGTTGGACCCTACACTACAAGAAGAGTGTAACAAGTTCTAGTTGTGGACTCAACATTAAATTCTCATTCTCCTGAGAGGAATTGATATCCTCTCCCTTTCCTTGGCCTTTAATGGCAATATTAGTTACAAGATGGATAGAAGATAGATATTTTCATTCACGCACATGACAAAGGAAGCTCCCGACCAATGTATCTCTATGTATCTTCATATACATAGAGATATTTTCATTTCTATACATGTATATATGACACCATATAATATCACTCCAATTTACTATAAATAAATATCATATATAACATATAATAGCACTCCAATTTCTTATAAATAATATCATATATATATATATATATATATATATATATATATATATATATATATATATATATATATATATATATATATATATATATATATATATATATATATATATATATATTCATTTCTATAATATTTGATTAACTTATAATTTTGGAGACATCTAATATATATAGATATGTATTTTTATTTTCATAATATTTGTGCTTTTATAATATTTTTATTTTTATTTTTATAATATTTGATTAGCATACCTGAAGCCATTTCAATGTTAACGAAATCAGAAAAATTTCTACCATTTAATGAAGTGGGAAAGGTTAAGGGAGCATATGGAGGATAGTCGTGATAACCTTGAACCATCAACATAAAAGGCATATGCATAGGCACATGTAGCATAGGAAGCTAGTGACCCAATAGATTAGGCTAATGGCTTAACATTGTATTTAGTAATTGAAGCAATACTAATCATAGTATCTTACCTAACACCACTAGTAACATTGTATCTAGAGGCATAAACAATGACACCATTTTAAGAACTACTGCTAGTAATCAATATAGTTATTGTTTACGTAGACCCAATAACATAAGAAACACAAACCTTAAATTAAGATTGATACCGATCAATAACACCAATAGCATGTCCAACAACAATACCAACTTGTCCACTACTAAAGTGTAGTAATTTCATGTTTAAAATTTATGAACAAATGTAGATGAAATATAAAAAAAAATTCTAATAACAAAATGCTACAATACTTCTAGAAGCAAAGGAGTTGTACAGTTTCAATGGATAACCCTTTAAAGTCATTTATATATTATGTCATTAAAATGATTATTATTTGTTGACCTAAGTTATTTCAATGGTAATATATATATTTATGAATGAGTATGCGTTGAATATAGAACCTTTTTGACATAGATGATTCCAAAACACAATAGAGATGTAATGCCTTTATTAGCAATGGACATCCAACCCACAATTTCAGATACATAGATGACTTCCAAAACAAACTACGAGGTAGATTTTCTTTGTAAAAAATGTATATTTACTATTTCAACATATAATAACAAGAAACAAATTCTCATTCATTCAATCAATCGTTAGATAAAATTCATAATGCATGTCCAAAAACACTCTTATCACTTTCACTAAATTCACATTTAGGATTACTTCAAACACATTCATTAACTACAAAATTAGATAAAAAAATGTTAGTTCACATGTTGCATAATGAAAAACATTTCCAAGAACACTCTTATCACTTTCACTAAATTCACATTTTGGGTTTATGGTTACTTTAAACACATTCACTCACTACAGAAATTAGATCACACTATTATTTTACAAGTCAAACAATACACCCAAAATAGGAGAACCCTTCTGCATAACCACTGCCCTCTTCATCATCAATACAAGACCAGTGCCGTCACTTACTTGGCTTGAATTTCCCATGTAAAATTGCATTAGCACTTCTACGAAACTGAAAGTTCAAATTTGATTAATTTAAAATGGCAAAAGTCCCTTGATATTTGGCTAAGATATTATGTCATAACGCTTTATGGCATTTCTACTTTTGATAACAACTTAAAAACCATGCCTAGCATGCAGTTGCAAAAGAAACTCTACACCAGCAGTGGTGCTTCCACCCTTCTTAAATACAGGTTTCAATTTCACTAAATCAGAAAGAGAAGCAGTAGGATGAATGCCATCATCAACAGAAACCGTCACAGACTTCTTAGCTCCAGTTTTAGGATCAATAATCTTCAACACAAAAGTGAGAAAAAACATTAATCACCATCACAGCAATCCTCAAACTATTCAGTTTACTAATTATGAAAACATGGGTATTTCATACCTTAGTTTGAACAGGGATGATATCATCTTTGAACTTCCCTGCAGCTGTTGCTGCTGTTGCATGCCTATGATACTCAACCTGAAATAGAACCATGGCTATTAATATTCAACTCTTATTCCTTAAGTTTCATGACTAATTTATGCATTGACTTCACTCAAATCAAACCTTAAAAGACATCCATGTATCGCTACTTGATCCTATTCTTGACATGAAACCCCATAGCGCTCAGCCACATTTCTAAGGTGATACCCATGGGAAAAAGAAAATCTTGTGCTTGTTTGAAAACTTCAACCTATTACATGGAAAAACACAAAATCCATCAGTTTCATTCATAAAAATCAAGAACTCACATGTATTATTGTGGCATGCATGTGTGTATATATATATCTATCCATCTAGGTGTATATAAATATAATGACAATAGTAAGCTATGTAAAAGATAAATATAGGAGGGCGGGAATATATGTCAAATTGAAATCACTGAGAAAGTCAAAAGCCTCAATATCATTAACTTTTATTGATGCCTACCCTTGGATTGATAGAGCCTTTCCATGCCATAGGATTTGCAGTCATTGACTCCAAAACTGCACCAATTCCTGAGGCAGACAGACTAAAATAAAAGACATATCTAAATCCAAACTTTCTACGTTATTCTAGTTGTAGCAATCACATAGTTACATAATTATGTCATAAAAGCAATATTTAATTGCAGCTGCAACATCTGCAACTGCTTGGAGACCTGAAGAGCATTATCTATTGAAAATCTTGAAAGGTACAGTCTCTGGAGAGAAGACATGGTAAGCAGCTTGCAGTTTTCATGGAAAATTGCCTAAAGAAAAAAGTCATTTGACACATAAAGTTGTAGCATACACACCTGGGAATCCAAGATAAAAAGAATCCATCCTGCACTCACTAGCATGTTGAGATCTAGGTGCAAGAACAATACCCACAACAATATCACCAACTTCATTTGGATTAATTTTAGTCTTGTCAATCAATTCCTGCAGAAAGCTAAAGAACATTCAGAGATGGATATGCCCACTCATGGGTTATGAACAATAATGGTTATAAGGAAATTTTTCAAACTGCATAAAACCAACATCAATTAATATATTATCACAATTACTTATCTAGACCTTCAATACAGGAGCAAGCAATTCATCAGGATGAGCTTCCTTAAATCCCCCACGCTTAGCCTTACATATAGCGGTACGATAAGCTCTGCAAAAGTAATGATCAACCGGAGACAAACCAGGAGGTAATTAACTAATCAACTAGAATTGAAAAAGATTAGATAAATAAAGCCTATAGAACACTAGACTAGGACAACAACGTCATAGAACGTTGAACCGGAACAACAAAGCATTCAAAAAAATTCTTAAGAAACCGTGAATTAAGCCAATAAAACAATTTAAGACTTACACAACAATGACAACATCATCACCAAACTCCACAGCTCTGCAATAGGAAACACTGTCTCCAGCAGAACACACTGAAGCCTGGTCGAAAGAAAACAACTTCTCACTAAAGATCCATGTGTAATGTTTTTCATCCTATATGTAATATCCACTCAAAATAGTCTCAAGTCTCTTCTAAACACTTCTAAACCAAATCAAACATTTCTAATGCAAAGCAAA
>LPNX010665168.1:137737-170682 GCA_001517045.1 Pseudotsuga menziesii | reverse complement strand
CAGGTTTTCCAAATTCAAGAATAAATGGTTCTTTCTACTGATATAGTCCATAGAAGCACTTAGATTTCCTAAAATTTCCTTTTGATTCTCAGGTTTGTCTTCAAATTTATCCCAAAATTATATAATTGTTGATTAGGGGGTTAGATAGGGATGAGAATTACTTTTAGGGCCTAGTGTGTGCCCAAAAACATGGATTTATTTCTCAAATATTAGTTGTTTACTACTGATACTCATTCTCAGAAGTGCCTAATTCTGAGTTTTATCCACTTTACCATCTTGTCAAAATTGTACCCAGAACACACTAAAACTTGGATTTGGTTGATTTATGGTTTTTTGAAGGCTGGGACATTTTCTCAATTGTTGTTTGAGGCTAACAAATACCAGAATTGACCAAAAATATCCCAGATCAATTAATCAAGTTGCTAGGAGGATCAACATATGTCAAGGTCACCAAGGAATGTTCCTAGGACTCATTCTGATTGTTGTATGAGGCTTAGACAAGACAACATTCCATGTTTGATTTAACCATTCCGAACTATGTCAAACTCCATTATATTCTCCAAGACTAATGGGCCTTCCTTTCAACCCATCTAACTCATATACAGTGACATCAACTAGTAAATAGCATATGAAATGGTATACACCATCCTCTTTATCAACCACTTTCTGTTCATCAAAGACAAAAGGATATGGTTTAGAAAAATTGTTGTGAGAAACATGAATGGCTTCACTATTAGTGATAGAAATGCTCTGATATTTGAGAATTCAGGGCCAATTACATCATGTACTAATAGTCCTTTGCATATATAGAAATACTGTAATAATTCACATAAAAACCTCATAATTGAGACCTTGAAAAAAACCCTGCCCAAATATCGGAGCTTAATACATCCACAAAAAACGTCTATTTCTCAAAAAATGACTGTAAATGGAAGTACTTTGTGAATTATTTTAAACAGATTCTGACTAGACTGTAATGATCAGCTAAATGTTTCTCATAACCTATCTATAAAAACAATTTTTTTTGTTCTGAGAACCCCTAGTTAGTATACCACTTGGCTTCACTTGTCCATGATATCAGATATAGCTTGCCCAATTGGCAGAATTTACAAATGATTTTTGAAATCTCTGAACATAAGTTGTCTACATTTAAAACTAAATTAAAGGTGTACCATTTTTTCAATTTCGCAACAATTTTACTAAGAAATTGGAAGAAAACAACAGAAACAAGTAGACATATCAGAAGAAACTATATTAGGGGAAACCCAATCTAGAAAAAACCTTGCATGGAAGTGCACTATGCCATATGTTTCCTTGTTCCATAAGAAAATACAAGGAAAATTGTAGAGATGTACTCTTCAGTGGAAAACATGGCCTGGGCACTATGGAAGACAAATTCTTCTTCCTACTTCCTACATGGATCTGCAACAAGCCTCTACTCTGAAGAAAAAACTAAGGCCTCTAAGTTGTTTATTTTCTCCACCAAACAAGAGAGATGAAAGTTTTGTTCTCATGTATGGATGATTATGAAATTCCAAAACTAACATTTTGAATCCCAACAGTCACATCTTGAGGTGGTTTGGTGGTATCAGATATATAGAACCAACTAAATTAAATATACTTGACCCTTTATCAATAAATACCTAAGTCATATGTTATGCATATTATACTAAATTAGTCATTATCCAATTAAAGCAGTGTGCTTGGTAGCATATGCCATAGATATTGACAAACACTCTATCTTTTGTAATGGTAGCAAGCAAAAGAGAACCCAATCAACAAATGTTAGCACATATTCTGATGATAACAAGACATGTTTATAGAAGAGTTCAACAATAAAGTTAACCAAGACAAAGAATAAGTAGAACTTACAATCGAGTTATACATGATTTCCACACATCCTGACACATCTACTGCTGGAATTATTATTTCCTGCACATTTGGAATGAAAATGCTAACAATTGAGAGTCGCGGGCTACAACCACAACCAAGTGAGCATCAATAATTAACACCTTAATTTATATGATGAAAAAAAAGTACATGGAAGTGCATACAAAACTTTCATCCAATTGTATTTTTGTTATGGCAAGAGAATAGGACAGAAACTAAACCTTAGTCAAGAGAGTCTAGCTTGAAGGAAGGGTAAATGCACTCCAAATAAGAGGGCTGTAGTTTGCAGTGTAAGATGTCACAAATGTCCATGCATGTATTTTAATTAAAAAGTGTGACAAAAAACACAAGTGAGTCAATACATATAAATGATCTCAGTTTATATCTAAAAAAATTTGCATATCAAGACAATGAGACAAGTATTTCAATGAGAAAAAATATTGCTTCAGATATAAGAGTCTTGAGATATAAAAATATCATGCACCCAAGTGCAATTGGCTTAAAATTAACTAAGGTTATTCATCAAAAAATGGTAAAAGTAAAACATAGTATACAACTAATAACAAACAACAAAATTAGGGCTTGGAAAATTAAATAGATTTACCTGAAATTCTGGACATCAAATAACTGTCTTCTGTTCGGTGGAAATTGCACATAAAAATTTGCCCCTCTTCTTCAGAAAATAATGTGCCTCCTCTCCTGTTGCTGCTGCTTCAAGTTCTATGATTATTAGAGAAGAGGCTAGCACAATCCTCTCCTCCCAGAAGTGCTCTGATAACTGAATAATGACTGGTACTCAAACTAAAATCATGTGCCTAAAATATATTATTTATGTGATATAAAGTCCATAAATGTACATTGTTATTATTATATCTAGAACCTAATTTAGAAAATATTGTCCTTGATTGGTTTAAAACTTTAACCATGTCAAGGATCTTACATAATTTGACTGAATTTCCTTTATAATTATTATTCGTCAAGCCTATTATCACCACTGAATATCTTAATAGTAAATACATTGGAAGGACTTGACACCAATAGCTTAACCTAAATTGTAAAGATTTGGGAGTTTCGGATGCCTCAGAAAAAATATGAGCAGGTGAACCCAATTCCCAAGGAGAAGAAAAAACTAGTCTTCCTTGTCATAAAAGAGCTCCGTGCTCTGACTCTCCCCTAATTTGCTTTTCTTCCAGACAAAGAATTTCATTGTTGTTAAGGATCTTGCATAATTTGAATGAATTGATCTAATAATTATTATTCATAAATTCTATTATCACAACTAAATTACTTAATACATTGTTAGGGCTTGAACCCATTTTATCTTTAACTAATTGTAAGGATTTAAGATTTGCTGACACCTTAGCTTCCTGATGAAAAAAGAGCTCCCTTCCCTAACCCGCCCTAGGTTTTGTTTTCTTTTGGATAAATGATAAGTTAGAGGAAATGTTGAAAATGTGAAAAGATACATCTATTCAAATGCATTATGATACTTTTGCCAAGACACATGATATTAATAGGGAAGAACATTGTCAGGAAAATTGGCTAAAGACACATGGGGTAGGTGAGAATAAGAAAAAGCATGCTACATCCCTGATATCATCTAATAAGAGAGACAAGAAGATGCTCAATTCAATTTAGGTTGGGATTAAAAAGAACAGTTCATTATCGACATCTAAATCCAACAATATGAGGTTCATACTAAAGATAAAGAAGCCTACAAGCCATTTTGAGGACCATTTGAGGTCTGATGTTCCTGGTGTAGTGCCTACAAGCCATTTTGAGAACCATTTGAGGTATGATGTTTCTGGTGTAGTATATTTAATAACTGAGCCAGTGTTGAAGATAACAGAGAGATATTTTGAAATATCATCAAAGAGTGAAAGCAATATTCATTATGATGGACACGTTATTTTGAATTTTTCTTCTTATATTGAAGAAATTAGGATACAATCACCAGATACATGCATTGTTTCAGAGCAGACCATGAATGAAAAGAAGTTTGGTCAGAAAAGGAAAAACATGGAAAAAAAATAGAGGTTCTCGATTAGTGCCTGAAAGTGATCTCCTAGATCATAGAAAAACAGTGACAGATAACATTGTCAGCAATTTTGAATCTTTTAAACATAGAAACACTGAAGAGAGCATTCAGGTTTCAAACTGTAAATAAAATTTGAAGGGTGAAAAATATTTATGAAATTTATGTTCCTAATGTCAAAGATCATGTGCTTTCTACATTTCTGACTAAAGACAATGAAGTAAGGGTAGTTCCAAACACTTCTTTGCATCAAAATTCCATTCTAAATAAGAAAAGAAAGCTCTTGAAGAAACATAATTCAAGGTTATCAACTCTACCAGCGAGATCAGATAATCAAATAAAGATAAATATTTGCACGGAAGAAGAAAATGTTCTTGAAGTATTATCTGGAGTAGATCATCAAAAGAAAAGGACACAGACCAAGGCAAGGAAAATTAACTTTGATGAATATTTCCATTTGGTAAAAAGGGCAAGAATTGAAGATGAATATGAAACCAATAAAATTGTAGAAGGATCGAATAAAGGAGGCATAACAAGTGCCAATGACAATAATGGAGAAAATATGACATCGGATAATGCTTGTGTGTTAAATGAATGCCATTTTAGAACTAATAATATCTTAAGTTCTAATAGTCGTGAAATTGAAGGTGGTTTGCCACATGGGAAGATGTGTTCAATTTTTATGGAAAGGCCTATGTGTTTTCCACCAAAGGCTGATAAATATCCTTTATGAAGTAGCCTACCGAGTGATGAATTTTCCCTTCCTCCCTCTAAATGACATCATCGGGCTTAGGAAGCTATGTCTGCATGTGTTGTAGAGGCTGCAACTACTTTAGTGGAGTCAGTGGCCATTGGTATGACTGGACAGGATGATGCATACACTATTTCTGCAGATGAAAAATCTTATACTAAATTCTTTGATAATGGCAAGAAGTCAGTTAAGGGAAATGAGGAATGTGTCAAAGTAGACACATTGAACCAAAAAGAAGCAACAGAAACACGAGGTAGTAAGAAACCTGTGGTGTATTCAGATTCATATCAATCCTTTATAAGGTTTTCTTCAGAACCTGCTAAATGGGTAGAGGAGAATAATATGGATCCATGGTTTGAAGCTTCAATGTCCTCTAAGCATATGGATAAATGGAATATTGGAGATAAGGATGAGAGGAGTGCAAATGCTGATGTTTGTAAGTAGTTTTTTTATAAATGAAATATTGCAAAATACAGTAATTTCTTTCAAAATCATGTGAAAGAAATGGATCTCTCTAAAGCCTCGATTTAACAGTAACAAAAATATAACAATGATCTCTCCAGGAATTCAGGAAAATTTTAAGGAGATATACAAATATTTTTAAGTTGTGAACTATTTATTTATTTGACAAATATGGGAAAATAGCCCTATGGATTTAGTTAATTTTTCATAGAAAGAAGATTAGAAAAATTAGTCAAATAGTAAAGATTAGCCCTAAATTTTCTCTTCTAAGAATACTTCCAAAGACAGTGAGCATGTATTGTAAATCTTCATCCCTGGGTAGCTATGAACCCTAACATGAAATTATCATGGTAAAGTCCACTTGAACTAGGGGCTTTTCAAACACAACCAACTCCACATGATGAAGGATTCAAGCTCACTGGGGTCATTACTGTGTCCTTTATTATGGTGAAGCCCTGTCTCAACCATAGTATTGTCGATATTCAAGAATGAATATGGATATGACTTCTTTTCAAACCAAACATCTGGAAATGACTTAAAGAATGTTAGATTGATAGTAGAGTTTTAGAATGTTTAAAAAATATTTCATAGGCTTTTCCTAGTATACATTAGAGTTATGGGAAACCTGTAAAGACTTTTAGGAAATTATGCTAAAATCATAATCTATTGAAAGAAAGAAATATTTTTAACATCCTAATTTCAACAGTCAAAAGACTACAAAGAGAAGAAATTTCAGCAAAATCAGAGTATACACTAGAATATATGCTATATTGAGAATTCTAGAAGTAAAGGATCACAGAGGAGGCAAAAAGATCTATTATTACTTCCAGAACAATGAGTTTGACAAGTTTAAGAGTCTCCAAAATGCATCTCTAGATAAACATATATATTTTGCACAAGATGATTAATAAACTATCAACTTGAGGCATTAGCTCTTAGTCTTGAATGACACAAGGAAACACTCCATATAGTACCAAAAATCTACCCCATAAATTAAAAACTGTGCATACTACTACACTAAAGTCGTCTTATTGGAACAAAAGCATGGGGAACCAAAGTGTGATTTTGGAGTTGTTCATTATGCTGACCATTCCAATGCCATAAAATCTATTGAAAAAGCAGAGAAATATGTTCTTGAAGGTAAAAAGAAAAAAAAAAGCAACGAGGACAATTGTTTCTTGAAATTCTGCCTCGTTCATCATACTTTTGATTAGTAAAATATGTTAAGATCTATAATTTTTTTTATTTTATTTCTAGATCGAGAGCTCTCAGTATCTTTAGAAAGACCTTTGAGTGATAAGAAGCCCCAAGCTAAGGAAAACCCTACCTCGTTTCAGAGGCCTCTGTTTTCAAATTTTCATCCTCAAGTTGGGTATGGTTACAATCTAAACATGTATGGTTTTGGCTCCATGGGCTATACTCAAGTAAAACGTAGTATTTTTGTTTTGATTCTACATGATTACACCTGCAAGAGATTTATAATTCTTTTGGTCTATATTTCTGTTGTATTTTACAAGCTTTTATAATTATCTTTATAACTTCCATGTGAACTTTCTCATAAGGTTTTTCAGCGTGTTATCTATGGTATATGTAATCTCAAATATCCTTTTTTCTAAGCTTTTTCATATGGTATTTCAACATGTCATCTATGGAAGAAGCCTATAAGTACTTACAATACATATCCAACATGCCCATCTGGAAGTATCATGGGTACCATCATCATGTCAAATATGTTTTTAACATACCAGGACAATGGTAGGTTTAGAACCCCCTTTATGAGAGGTGATTAAAAAGAAAGAGAGACTTTAAAAGGTCATTAGAGAGTGAAAGCAATATTCATAATGATGAGACACTATTTTGAATTTTTCTTCTTATCTTGAAGAAATTAGGATACAATCACCAGATACATGCATTATTTTAGAGCAGACCATGAGTGAAAAGCAGTTTGGTCAAAAAAGGCAAAGCATGGAAAAATCAATTAGAGGTTCTCAATTAGTGCCTAAAAGTGAGTTCCTAGATCATAGAAAATCATTGACAAATAACATTGTCAGCAATTTTGAATCTTTTAAACATGGAAACACTGAAGAGAGCATTCAGGTTCCAAACTGTAAATTTTTTTTGAAGGGTGATATGTTTAGGAAGCTATGTCTGCATGTGTTGCAAAGGCTACAACTACTTTAGTGGATCTAGTGGCAACTGGTGTGACTAGATAGGATGATGCATACAATATTTTTGTAGATGAAAAATCTTATACTAAATGCTTTGATAATTACAAGAATCCAATTCATGGAATTGATAAATGTGTCAAAGTAGACACATTGATCCAAAAAGAAGCAACCAAAACAGGAGGTAGTAAGAAACCTATGGTGTCTTCAAATTCATATCAATCCTTTATAAGGTTTTCTCCACAACCTACTAAATGGGTAAAGGAGAAGCAGATGGATCCATGGTTTGAAGATTTAATGTCCTCTAAGAATATGGATAAATGGAATATTGGAGATAAGGATGAGAGGAGTGCACATGCTAAAATGTCTATTGAATCATTGGCTGATCCAAAAATGGAAGAACAAAAGCTACAGAGTGTGACTGCACCTATGCTACCTTCTCCAAAGAAGAAGGATGTTTTAAATTTAGCTTCAAGGAAAGTCAATTAAATCAACACACCTCCTATCAAGGATTATGTTGCACAAAAGGGTGAGGCTGAGCAATATGAATACAAGTCAAAGGGAATCAGGGTGAATAAATCTTATGCGACCCCCCCCCTAAAAAAATAGCAGAGGAATTAAGAAAGATCATGGGAAGTCTGGCTCAGCGAAGTTTAACCAAGGGCAATTAGCTAAGCAGTTGTCTGTTCGCAAGCATGAGCAAGTTTTCCCTATAAAATATGGTGTTGAACCTTCATCAGAAAAGGTGACAAGTTCATTAAAATTTAAGGTGAATATAAACAGTACTATAGCAATGAAATTGGATGGTGTGTCACTATCTACAGAGTTTCATTTAGAAAAATCAAACAAGCTTAGACAAGTGTAATTCTTATATTACTTGTGTGACCATCCACATGAAATAGTATTACAGTGACATTCTTAAAAAAATGGATTCTCAACAATCCAAGACTAAACTTTAATTCACTTCTTTATTCAACAGAGTTACCTTTACTGAACAAGCTTCCAGGGGAGGCACTCCCCAATTTGTTACTAAAACTGCTCTATATTAAATTCTGTGGTACTCAATAAGTTTTGCTTCCATAGTCTAGGGCCACTGGAGTTAATCAAGAACTATTTAGGACTTTATAAATTTTTTGTATAAGATAGAAATAAAAGATGCAATGTCTCAAGGAGGACCATAAACATCATAGAATAGGAAAGGAGGCAGATGGTGTTGTAGTACTATGAATTGTTTATATTCAGAATCTTTATGGACACTCAATGAATATTTGATTACAATATCTAAAATATAAATATAAATATTTTTTTATAAAAAGAAAAAGTCTCACAAACGTCATACAATATCAAAACATGATGAATTCATTCTCAAATCTGTTGTTAAGGGACACGTGGATTTTTTATAGCAATTGAACATTCACTCCTACCAATTCATAAATTATTCAAGGCTAGAAATGTGTTTATAAGCGCCAATTGCATTTTACAAGGTCTCTAGGTTCTCATACAATTAGAGGTGGAATAAAGTGTAATTAAGTGCTTTATTTATGAATCTCTCTTATCCTTGATTTTTAGTTTATGTCCTCAGACAATGGCATGGTTTACCATAAACATCATATAGTTGCAAGCATTTGCAATTCGTCAGTACAAGTTAAACTATTATACTAGTATGAAGATCTATACAAAGGAACGTTTCTTGCATCTACTATTGCAATATCAAGGTTTGGACTTGTGTAATAATACTCAACACATTAATACTATGTACAGGTAAAATTCCTCGTACCAATGTCTCTATGTGAAAATTAAGAACCCTGTGTGCAAAATTTTGTAAAAGGGAAAACTTGAGATGGTAAATTGCATCTCTATACTTACAGAGGATGGCATTTATGGCATCTAGAAAATACAAAATCCTTTGACATTTCCATCATTGATGTATTTTCTTTTAAAATAATTGTATGATTCATTGATTCTCATGACCTCTTCGATTAGAAAAAAATTGGTCATAATAGTAAGCAAGATGAATTCACCATGATCATTGTTATACATAACATTCGACAAATAGCAGGCTTCAAGGTAACATCAGTGACTGAGAGGATAATGAATTTCTTGCAAAAGAGCTTTTATATAATTCCAGTGTTACACAGGGACGTGTTCCCCAAGGTTGGGGGCATGCCCCCTTTTCTCCCCATGTCCTAGGGACTTGGGGGCTCTGGGAGAAATGTTTCTCCTCATCCCCATTTTGGAAAAAATTGAGGAAACATGGAGGGGAGCTCATTCCCATATTTTTAAGTGCAGATTGGTGAAAGTGGGGGTGCCTAGGTTCTCCTTCCCAAAAATGGGGCCCTCCTCAACACTAGATAGAGTTCAAAAGAAGGATTAATAAGGGATTATGCAGTGTGTTTTCATGTTGGACGTGTTTAGTAGTAATGCTAATATTAAATTCTTAAAGTAAAAGTGGTATTTTAGGATAGGAAATGAAAGAGAAGGAAAATACCATTTTTACTTAAATTTTTAACATTACCATTAATTGTTTCAGTATGTTTGAGAGTGGCTCCATCCTTAATAGAGTTCATACACAAAAGTAGAATTTTAAATCCCATTCCGGATTCAACAGACTTAACAGTTTTCAGGAGTTTAGGATTGCAAAGTTTCCATTGGATTCTATCATATATGAGGTTAAGGAATTGGCATTTGATCAAGCACATCAACCTCTCTATGTACCTTGATTTTGGTGTTGCTAATTGTTGAACTCCTCTATCATGACCTTAATCAAAATGTACCCTTTAGTCAAGCAAAATCACTTATTAAGCATGGAATTCTTTTTCTAATTTTACCTTATTTTATTGCTTGGTTTAGGAAGTTTCATCAAAATTGTAGGGTGTTGAGAAATGTCCTTCAAGGATAAACTTTGAGATTGGAGTTAGAGACAAGGGCTAAGAGACAAGAGGAGGGGGGCAGAGGATGATATTAATGAATATGATCCCAATATGGGATTACTGGTTCACTCATGCATAATTGTATGTTGGATTTCAAAGGCGCAAATAATGTGATGCCCTATGGAATCATGAAGAGATAGGGATTTCCGCATTACAAAATCAATACCATGGATTCACACAATGTTGAATGTGTTGAATCATTGAAGAATTACAATTAAGTTTTGATACTTTTCCAAAAAAAATCCATGGTTATGGATGTTATGGTTATTAAAGTACCAGAGGATTAGGGCATATTTTTGTCATGTGAATGGGCTACTATGGTGGCTATATCCATAGAGATGAACATATCTTATGTTGTGATCAATTTTCCTAATCCTCAATAAGTGAGGCTTTACAGGGAGCAGCTTAAACTATGTATTGACATGGGATGAATTGTTATTGCTAGGATTTATAATTTTCATGACCCCAATGGGCCCCCGTCCCCTAAATTTCCTAAAATTTGGGGGTGGTATCCACACATCCCTAATGTGTGTTTTCCCCAATGTGTGTTTCCCCACTCCCACGTCCCGAAAACTTGGGGAACATTGTATAATTCCATGCTTATCTGAGTACCCCATCAGACACTTCTCTGAAGCATAAGAAACCCATGATAACACATTAATATTTAGTTGATCTTACCCCACTCAGAATGATTTTCAAACTTGTAGCTGACTTAATTAGAAATAACTATTCAACTAACCTCAAGGGAATTTGCCATAATTCCCATACTCACCAATGAAAGTGACTCAGGATTCTCAATACACTAGGCATACTTTTCCTTTGCATACTTGTACTCAGCATACTTGGTAGGACATAAATATACAAATAATTACATTTCTAAAGCAAGAAAAAGTGCTTGTGAGTACTGTACGTATTGACTAGATATATTCAACATACTCGACGAGTACTAGCCAATATTTGGGAGTCAAGAGGCCGACTATAGAATGTACAATACTTGATCAATAGTAGTATAGCAAGCAATGAGTATTATAACTATGGAAATGGCCCTAAATCCAATGAATTCCTACATATTCACTGTAAGAGTTTGACACAAAGCCATTGTAAATACACAAAAAGTTTTATTATTTCTCAAGTTAAGGAATGTTAGTAGTAGATTATCTTTTGGGGTTCCAAATTATGCAATTTAAAAAATAATTTGAAGGCTAGTAAGACGGTTTCAATCCTCCAACAGCCCTAGCCCAATCAAAAACAAAATACATCGTCATTCTATTGTCTCCAGAGCTGAACATGACAGGAATCAACAAATATTTCTAAAGTAAACCATTACCAACTGATTTGTTTATTCAAATTGAGATGACACCATACAAAAAAACCTCCTTTAAATGGTATTTAATTCAACATATGATACATGACATCCAAAATAAAAATGGGGAAATTTAAATTGGGTTTTGATTGATTTTATGAATAGTTGAAAAGAAAAATGGAGTGAAGATGGCTTACATCTTGCAAGGCTTGGCCTCGGTTTCCTTCATTGATCCGCTGCCTCACTAGTGCAAGAAGTGACTGAATCTAAATTGGTTCTCCTTGATTCTTTTGCTATTGTGGCCAACTGCTTCCAGAGGGATCCTCCTCCAAGAGGGAAAAAATGCTATGCACTAGAGAAACCACCCTCCTCCAACACTGCTATGCACCAGAGAAACCACCCTCCTCCAACACTGCTATGCACCAGAGAAACCGCCCTTCTCAAACACTGCAAACCCACCACAAACTCACAACCAAATCCAGAAAAACTATGGAAAAAACGCTATGCAACACACATGCAGCTTCATGCAGTCATATGGCAGAGGCGTGAGAAAACATTTGCAATAAAATATGCCTCATGATATTGGATATTTATATACTAAATAAAAAAACCCTTTTACCCTTAATATAGAACCGATATATTGGTTTAATTTTTTATTTTATTTTTAACACCCGAATATGAACGAACATGATATCATATTGGTCCCTAAGTGACGCCCTCGTGGAAGAACCATGAAACATAATATGAAATGACTGCAATTTTATTAATCTACACAAAATTACAAAGTTATAAAACCACATGCTTTCATGTTATGTTCTCGGTATTACTTTCTCCTATGTAAACCTTCAACTTACTCTTTAAAACTCCCCACTATACTTGGGAAATTTCTTCCTATAAATAATATAATTACAAAATTTACAAGAAAACAAAATTTCCAAGACATGGGATTACAAAATCAAACAATTTCAAGGTTTTCCAAGGGAGGAATGCCACTTGGCATGTAGGTTCATCCACTCGTCAATCTCCTAAAAATGGGCATGTCTGAAATGGATTTCTATTTTGCACATTTGAAAGGAAACATGCTTCTTCTTTATCTTGTTCCACTCTTTCAGGTACACATGTATCAGATCCATCGAAGAGTAAGGGTTCTCAATCCATCTCTCGATCTCCTGCATGGTTAGCTGATTTAAATGTTGGATATGCTCCTTACTTGCATAGAAATTTCTTTAAACCTATTCTAGTTGGATTTTTTGTGAAGGCACTTGAGCAATAGGATATAACATAGGTAAGTCGAAATAACCAAGCAAAACTTTAGAAGCTGACCACCTACGTTCACAAGATGATTGTCTTGCTCTGATCATAGCTTGCACTAGGTCATAGATATTCTCCCATGTCTCAATTATAAACTCAGTTGTTTTGGCTTGCACATTGTCCAAAATTGGCATATCATTTGGCCTATCTAATATATCCATTTTCTAATCTATCACATGTTCGAAAGCCCTAGATGTTGCTCTTGTTTGATCATGGTTGGTTTCCAAATTTTTAGAATGTTTCCCAAATGAATTATATAAAACTTGCATCTCATCAAAACAAGTATATAGATTGACCATGGCCTGACGAAAATATTCATGCACTCTATAGAGTACTTGCTTAGACTCTTCTGGTGTCAAATTCGAAAAAGAATAGGTTGTTGATTCTCTCTGACCATTCTTTAGCTATTGCTCAAGGATGACAGTATTTTCCGCTTGCTGCTGATTGAGAACATTTGATTTCCAAGCTGATGTTTGATATCTTCTGTCTTCTTCTGCCATTGCTTGATTTTTCTCTCATATTCTTCTTTCATCTTCTTAACCTCTTGTACATATTTTGCCTCAGTTGTTTCTAAGTCCAATCTAGTGTTTTGCAATTCTTGTTCCTTATCAGTAAGGATCAAACTCAATTGTGAAATAGAGTGGTAATTAGCTTCTGCAAAATCTCCCATAGAATCTACTACATCTAATGCCCCTTGCTTTATATCAGGGGTATTTGATTTTTCATAAAACTTGATTGAGGGGAGGCATCTATTTCATTGAGCCCTCTCGTATCCTCTTAGCTCCTCTCTTTATCACAGATTTTTCCTTATTACTCTAGTGGTATTTTCCCATAGATACCACAACATCTTCTCCAAAATCTTCCATTCCTTCAGAGGCACAAATGGTTTACTACTGAGTGGTAACTAGGGGATCAGTTTCTGTATGGGAAAGAGGGATTTCTATATTGAGGGATGAGATGTTCATAGGATAGGTAAAACAAGTAAATGTGACGAATGAAGAGGAATGAAGAGGAATTGATTATAGGTGTACCAACTATAGGAGAAAGAGTTGTAGAGATGTAAGGAATGTTTATCTGAGGAAGCTAAGAAAGTGGGAATGTTGGAAGAAGATGAGGTGGCCAATGAGGAGGAGAAGAAGTATGAACGGGTGATTCCACTGGTGAAAAAATAATTTCAGAAAAATATTGTTGGGAAAATGATCCACCTAAAACAAATTCAGAGTCCTCAGGATTGGGAATGGATGATACCAAGGAAGTCAAAATACTAACTGGACAAGTGGAAGGACCAATCTCTTCCTCAAGATCACTGTCTATCTCATTAATTTCAACATGAGAGGGAGGTAGAGGATTTACCTGTCGTATGGGAGGGACTTGCATGAGTACTTGTTCTCTTTGAGAAATTTCCAGCAGGGGAATCGTCTGTTCTTATTTGGCCTCCTATTGTGACTGGACCTGCTGAGAAATCAATTGATTCTTTTGCTTCTTAGCCCATGACTCAACTATTTCTGTGTGAGTTCTCAATTGCGAACTGATTTTCTCAAGATTCTTCTTAAACTCTACTCCCTTTTGCAGAGTGTCTTCCATTGAGGCATGCTAAACAGTGGAAGGACAATTAAGGATATCGTTACATTTGTCCTTAGAATCAGTGTCAAAAGCAGTAGTAAACCTTGTTGCTTTCTCTTTTTCTTATTTTTCCATGTTCTGGTTTTGAAGTTCCTGTTGTATCTTTAGTTTTGTTTCCCTATAACGAAGAGTACGATCCTTAATGTCCTTTTTGTATTTATACAGATGTGACTTAACCTCTGAATTGTCAATATTTCTCATTGCCTCTCGAAAATCCACAGTTTCTCTCAACATAGAATCATTAAGATCATCTTCATGAACATAACGAGACTTAGCACGCTCATGTGCAAAGAGGTTGGTAAGATAAGATTTTGGGTCATGCATCCTCTTGGGTGCCTCTCCCAAATTCATGATTGAAATTTATTTTCCGAGCACAGTTACATGGGTAGAATTATGAAGTACAAGGCAATCCGGATTGAAGGGAAATTTGGGCCATGCCTTTCTCTTGTGCTTTGTCAACTTGGGAAAACCCCATTGATAATCGCAAGCAATTTCCTGTAATACCATATGATCAGGGACAATTATCGGTAATAGATGCAGTCTATTGCTACCCGAAATCCTCATACATGAGAAATATTCTCTCACATACCAATCGTCATGTACTGAAATTAATGCCCTGACTCTCTGAGAAAATGACGGAGCATTAGCGTTAAAATTTTTATGGTACATCGATCCAAGGAATACATCACAGATCTCATAAATTCAAGGAATGAAATTTTCCTCCCACATATCAGAAAAATATATGTGCATCGGAGCACAATTCTTGTTCCAGTTCCAATTTAAAATTGGGAAAGGAGAATTTGCACAGAAATCATCCATCACAAACGCTGACATGTAAAATGTTGGCTTTCGGTTGGTTGAGGTTTTTTTATACTTCTCAATTTCATCTCTCAAATTCAAAGATAAAACCTGTGCCCAATTGAAAGAATCACCCGTAAGAAAAATGTGTTGAGCCACAAGAACCCACTTAGCTTTGAACAAGGAGAAATTTTCCGACCCATACAAGTGACAAAACATAGCTTGTAGTAATGAGAATGGTTCCCTAAACCGGGAAATTGGATAGGAATTAGTGGAGGCTATCAAATGTTCCTTAACCAGTTCTATGTTGTTCATCCAAGACTTGACCACCTCTTCGTAGTTAAACTGGGCAATGGCTTCATCAATACATTTTGATGTCAAAAGTTGTCTAGGAGGGCCAAGGGCATAAGCCCTAGAAAATACGTCAGAATGGAACAAAGGGAGTATGGGTATTGTCGTTGAAAGACCGTTCATTAGGGTTTTCATAGTCGAATTCCCACTTAACAGGGTCTATATAGGGCATGAAAGGGGGTCTAGCAGTAATGCAATGAAGCTGAGAACTCTGAAATCGTTCATAAGCCCACTTATCATGGGTGACAAAAGATAAATCGTCATTGTAACAAATGGCATAAATTTTGGACCAGTCTAGGTACATGGTATCAGACACGCGTCCACTAGTACCAGTGAACACATCAACGTTAGGGTCTTTGTTCTTTTGCTCCTCAAAAGTTGTTTTCGATTTGGTGTTCTTAGAGGTGGTGGACATTATCTCTAATTGGATTTTGGCAACCATGTTTAAAACAGTGACATGATTTCAAACCAACAAAAAAAATGACCGAGTGGTAATTACTTACTGGTGAAAAATCTTAGAAAATTGTAAATCCTTTAGCTGAAGCGAGAAAAAATCTGCAGTAAAATCTTCGAACACAGGAAGAAAGCACGAGCAAAATGGTAAAAATAGTTGTAACTTCAAATAGATTTAAAATCAAAAATTAAACGGCAAAAATTATGTATACTGTAGATATAGGATATATGGACGCCTACGATCGAAGCGACAAAATATAACAGGATAGTGCTAAGGTCCAAATAATTGTAATTTCCAATTTCCACATTCCCAACTTCAGAAGTCGGAAATCACGAAGTAAATATCCGACCAACAAACTTGTGAGTTTTCCGATTTCCGCAATCTGAAAAGCAATATGGCCGACTTTCACGATCCAAAATCGGTAATCGTGAATATCATAAAACCCTTCAAACCTGGATATTGGAAATCAGGATTCGAGAAAGAACATTTCCTTATTGAAAATTATAGGACTTTTGGGATCCGAACATCGAAAATCGTAAAGAGTAAAACAAACTTCAATGAACCTCCAAAAAATGGATTTTCGCTTTCCGATTTCGGAAAGCAAAAATCGCAATCAAGAAAGACAGGTTGGAAAACAAGTTAAAATTTATTCAGAAAGTCAAGAAATCCAAACAAAAAGGTTCATTAAGGAAATTTATCATTAATGTATTTAGTCATGAATGTCTTGAGGTAAAAGCTCAATTGTAAGTGGAGTTAGTAGTACACATATAAGTACTATTAAATTGTAATTTCCACTCTGCCAAGATAAGTGAGAAAAGTTCACTTGAAAAAAGACTCAATATTTTTACCCTCTAGGTGCAAATGCTAATAGGTAACACATAACACATGGTGGTAATAAGTTATTCAATACAAAATTGAGCCAATTGAGCCATTGCTTAAAATTAAAGAATTATGGGTTTAATTTTTTACACCTTAATTTTAAAAATTAAACCATTAAAATAGCTATTTAATTATATTAAAATTTCAATTAAAACTTTAATATAAATATAATTTTTTTATTTTTTAAATTATTACTTAAAAGTTTGTGAAAAGTGAAAGATTATATAACTTCAAAGAAAACATTAGATTAAAGTAAAATAAAAAAGTAAATAAATAATTTAAAATAAAAATAAAACCTAACAAATTGTTAAACTCTCAATTCAAAAATTTAAAACGTAAATATTTGATGAAATATTTCTTGATTTCTGAAATGCGTGAAGCCTCCTAGCCTCGCCGACTCCGACTTGGGAAGATATACTAATTGATGATATGGTTAGCATGTGCCCATTCTGTGGGTCATATTGATCATTTTTTTCGGCAGGTCAACCCAACCATTCTGTGGGTGATATAAATCGACAAATTTGAATCTGTGGGTCATATTGATCGACAAATATGAGATGCTAAACCTTCCGATATGGAAAGCGACATTAGTGTCTTATGCGGAAAGTAAAGGTAGAGCGCGAAGACTTCAGTTAGCCGACGCCACCATTGACCTGACATGGCTTGCTAATAGTTTCATAACCATCCTCCAAAGGTCTTTTAATATTATTAACTAAATTGTTTAACAGCTGGTTCTGAATACTATAATAACAATGGATTCTCGGCGAACGAGATCAGGAAAGACTACGAAGGAGCTGCAGCTGGGACCGAGGCCTTCTCCTCTGAAGGTCTGCGATAGGGAGTCGCAGAAAAATGGAAGGCCTGCTGCCCCTGCTGTTCCTTCGGTGCCGATCATCAACGGATCAAAGCCAGTCATGATCTACATGCAAGACTCTGGTGCAACGTGTCACCGGGATCTCGTCATCGTTCGACACCGGGAGCGTGAAAAGTGAAAATCTCGTAACGGATCAGTCCACGACAATATGCATGCAAGTCTCTCATGCCACACCGTCGTCTGAGCTGGCTGAATCACAAAATTTGAATATGATAGATGATAGATCTTCGGATGTAAATCGTATTTCGTGGCCGATGACGAAAATTCATTGAAATCAGGAAATCGAGAGCTGGGCTTCCAAAGCTAAAGCCACCGACTTCGCACAGTCTGCAGTAACTTGCTCGGGAGATTCTAGGACTGCTGATCCCATTTTAATATAATACTGAAGATTATCGTTTACTATTTCAGCTTTGTTATTTAAGATTATCGAAGTTTAGTATTTTTATGAGAGTTATAGGCTTGATATTTTGCCATCTTAAAATTTATTGCTTTGGGTGAAGTTTTATTTTAACTTTCAGTGTTGGATATCACGGTAGATCTTGTTTAAAATATGATAATTTAAAATATTTATTCTCCAATTAATTTTACGTTTAAAGCTAGATGCTTATAATATAATTTTTTGTAGAATGGGTAATAATTTTATTAAGAAATATATTTGGTTTATGATTATAAAATAGGTGTTTATATATTTTAGAATTTGAGGTGGGTTAGTATTTATATTTTTTTTAAGATCGCAAGAGAATGACAATGATTGATTTTAGGATAAGTTTATTTTGTAGGATAAATGTATTGTTCACATAATGATTTTATCGGGGTAATTTTAAATTCAAAAATAAACAATTATTTAAAAAGAATATCAAATATAATTGATAGTTGTGCATTGGTAATTTATAACTTATGCATAAATAATTCTGAAGTGACTGATACTTCATATAATTATCAATAAAAACCAAAAAACTTATTTATAGCACTTAACTTGTGGCTTATTAATGTTAGATAATCACAAATTATATATGTATAAATGTTTCAATAATTATTACTACTTAAACATGTTTATTTATATTTTAGTTTGAAAAAAAATATAATAATAGATAAATAGATAGTACAAACCTCCCTCTATCACCGCCTGCCAACTCATCTTCAACAACCTTATTCTTTCATCGAGGGAGGAGCTTTCTTGATTAGCATTGAGTTAAAGCTTAAGCAATATAGCTTTAATTAATAAATAGGTATCGAGGGAGGAGCTTTCTTGATTAGCATTGGGTTAAAGCTTAAGCAATATAGCTTTAATTAATTAGATAGGTCTAGAGATAGAGATGAATTGGGGATCAACATTCTAAGTGGTCTTTCTCCTAGCTCAAAGTTTGAAAATGTTTTTCAAAGGTTAATGTTTTTTTTTTAACAAAAACTCAAAAGGGGGTTTTATAAAACAGGTTGTGCACACCATTCAATACATCAAAAGTAAGGAAAGGTATTCCTGCAATTCAAAATTGGTGCACTGCAGACTTGTCCTGAATGTTTTCCAAAGGACTGCATTCAAAACTTTACCAAAATAATTAATGTCTCGGGTAGTGTATACCCTTACATACTGATTACATAAAAAAAGACAGAAATACATATATCCATAATAAGAAAAGATAGACTAAGGGTTGCCTCTGAAGTGCCTAGGATGCACTACTGATTCTTCTTCCATAGGCTGCTCCGCTTTTGCTGTTGCTCCATGGACTCGGCTCCCCTGGTTCATGGCGATCAAGTGTTCAAGATCTTCCTGGATTCTATCTACCTTACCCATCATCTCACGTAGGTTGCTTTCGTTGTCATCAATCCAGGAGTCATGGTTACTGATTTGTAAAGAAGTATAGCTCAGTGTTTCTCCCATGCGTTTGACTTCCTTCGCCATTTCCTTGTTATCCATAACTCCAATTGCGACCATCTCGTACATGTGCCTTAGATTCTTCTTAATGTCCATGATACCTGCATTATCTCCAGCTTGCGCCATGGCTTCAACTTCCTCAGATATCTTAACGCTAGCAAACTGATAGTGCAAAAAATGAGAAGTAAGGGCACTGTCCGGATAATCAGCCAAGGGGGAACTAAGAAAATGACTCAGGACTGAGAGCTCCTGCTATAATACCTAACTCTCGTTCCTATCAGAGATTGCCAGAGTTCCCACGGATCCTTCCTGCCACCCAGTGCAGAGGCAACCCGGAACAGGAATCAGACTTCTAGAATGCACAGGCTTAGAGCCCAAACCAGTGCCGATAGACCAAGACGCAGAAGGAGAATAGCAATGGCACTTGGAGAAGGCTGCGAGAGCAAGCCTCTCCTTCATAAAGGAGCGAGTGATGGGAAGAGTCTGCCACGGGATCCCTTGCAGCCTCCCTCCTTCAATGCCTTTCACCACATTCAAAAGGATACTCACAGCTTTAGAAGAACCAGAGAGGGCCGGAACCGAAATGATATGCATGATGCTGCAATGAGGCAGCATAAGAGAACAGGCAGAGAGGGAGAAAATGTGCGAGAGGTAATGACAATTAACCAAAGGCCTGAATAACTTAATGCCTACAGAGTTCGAGAGGTTGAAAGGACAGGGAGGAAACCAGACGGCCGAGGGAAAGGAGCTGACAAGACGGGGGGATAAATGCTTTGAGCCGCTGTGGAGGAAGTGGAGGCCAGCTGTAAAAAAGGGAGAAGGAGCGGGGTGAAGAAAGAGAGAAGGGAGAGGGGGAAAAAGGAGGGGATGAGGGGAGGAAGGAATGGAGAGATAAGGGGAGGAAAGCAAAGTGGGAGGAGAGGAAAGGAAAGAAAGAAGAGGAGAAAGGGGAGAAAAAAGGCTTTCAATGAAATGGAGGGATAAGTTCTTTAATTGGAAAATTCGAATGTTGTGAGGTCGGAGAGGGAACTTCCAGAACCACATTTAAGGGATAAATTTGAGGGTGGGATGATTTCCATCCTGGCTGTAATGACCCTATGGGAGAGAAGCTCCCACATTAGCCATACTGTCTGCTGTTGTATTATTATGTCGAAGAATGTGGAAGGCCTCGTAGGTACTAGACATGAGAAGCTTTGCTTTTTCGAATAGGCGGCGACACTTGACAGCTCTGGTAGGGTATCCATTGGTCAATTTGAGAATGACATGCCTGGAGTCCCCGAAGATCAAGACCTTACGAAGCTTTTTGTCCTTTAGGATCTGAAGGCCCTGGATAAGAGCCAGCCACTCTGCTTCATTGTTAGTTCTATTACCCAGCCTCCACATGAAAGCTTGTTCTGCATGTCCTTCGGGATTCATGAGAATCCCCCCCACGCCTGCCACCCCTAGATTACCTTTCGAAGCGCCATCAAAGAAGAGAGCAAATGAGTTTCCCCCCCTCAGCTAGGACTTGAATTCATTGTTGGGAAGACGTAACTCCCATAGAGGGGATTGTCTAGGATGGATTACCCTGCCTGAGATGATTTTGGACTGAAGGGAGCTTTTCTCTTTCAGAAAGTTTTTGCACCAAGAGGAATAAGGCTCAGGAATGGATTCTTGTGAAGGAAAGCTTATGTTATTCGAGGCAAACTTTTCTCCTATCATTCCTATAATTTTAGCAGCTATATAGGTCAGGGAAGATTTGTGTTCCTTGAAGATGGCTCGGTTCCTAGCAAGCCAAAGTTGCCAACAGAGATTCTTTGGGATAGCAGCCCAAAGGTGGATTAAGATTGGTTTCTTATTTAAGGATCCTGGAAAATGTTTGGGCCAATCTTTTAAGAGCTGAGCTGCATTGCCTAGGAGGTCTCGTCCAAAATCCGGAGGAAGAACGGTCCTCCAAACTGTTAAGGAGACTTTGCATTTAAGAAAAATATGGCTGGATGTCTCTTCTGCTGAGTTACACAGGGCACATCGAGAAGGGCCGAGAATACCTCTTTTCCTTAAGTTCTCAGTTGTTAATAACTTATTGTGCAAAAGGATCCAAGTGAAACTGTTAACTTTGGGGATGTTATCGGGATGCCACACCTTCTTCCAGAGTCTCTCTGCCATATGCGGTTCCATGGTTATTTTTCTATATCCCTCTTTGACATTGTATTGTCCTAATTTGCCCCATCCAAGACGATCCTTAGCTGAGACTCGCAATGGGGATAAGCCATGAAGAGATGAACGGAAGGATGCTGCTGCATTTGTCAGATGTGCTGGAGGAGATATCTCTTTCCAGCCATCCCATTAGCCCTTTGTGTCCCACCGTGAGAGATCAAAGAGCGTGTTGAGCCCCTGATCAGTTGCCCATTCAGATAAAGGCGTCATTCCTGGAAGCAAGGAGCAAGGAGGTTGTCCTAATATGCTGCTATTCCAAGCATTTATTCTTTTCCCATTCCTTGGGATCCAGTAGCAGTTTTCATTGATAGTTTTGTAGGATGCTTTGCACAGCTGCCATAGAGTAGTTCCTTTTCCTGCCCATGCACTGTCTAGCATTTTTGATCTGGGCCTTTTTATATACTTTTTTCTGATAACTTCTTTCCACCATTCTTTTCTTCCCGTTACCAGTCTCCATATCATTTTGGCTCCCATGGCTTTACTCATGTGCTTAGGGTCTCTGATGCCTAATACACCTTGGTTTTTAGCACGTTTGATGGTGTCCCACTTCACCAAATGGAACTTCTTAGTCTGAACTCTCCCTCCTTGCCAAAGGAATTTCCTAATTTCCTTGCATATGCTGTTAATGATGTTCTTGGGAGCAAGGACCATTGAACTAGTATAGATGGGGTATGAAGAGAGGATGGATTGGATTAAGACAGTTTTCCCAGCTAGATTTAGCCATTTCGAGCCCAAGGATTGAATCTTATCCTTAATGTTTTGAAAAACCGGATTCCACATTGAGGAAGTCAGGGATTTTTTAACCATGGGGATACCCAAGTAGGAAAAGTGAGTCCATTTAGGATTGGATTTAATTTGAAGGATTTGAGATATGTTGCGAAGAGTTGGCGTAGGACAGTTCCATCCATATATTTGGCACTTGCTCAAATTTGCTGAACTTCCTGAAGATTGGAGGAAGATATCCAAGGGGCTGAGAAAGTTCCTGGAAATTTGGGTGGAAGCAATGCCAAGAAGGATAGTGTCATCCGCAAACAAGGCATGGTTGATGGGAGAGACACCTTCTCGAAAGGAAAGGCCCGGGAGAGATCCTTCAGCTTGAAGTCTAAGCAATCTTCTTCTTAAGGAATCAGCAACTAGGATATAAAGAAAAGGGGAAAGAGGGCATCCTTGCCTCACCCCTCGAGAGGATTTGAAGAACTCTGAGGGTCTGCCATTGATAAGAGGTGCTATCGAGGGGGAAGTTATGCAGGCTTGAATTTGTCTGATGAAAACAGGGGGAAAGCCAAATATTTCCAGAACCGTGATCATAAAGGAGTGTCTCAGGAGGTCAAAGGCATTGGCCAGGTCCAACTTAATGGCCATCCCAGACTCACCCCTTCTGGTGCTGGAATGAATTGCTTCCTGAACCAAGAGGATATTGTCACTGATATGTCTTCTTGAAAGAAATCCACCTTGATTAGGAGAGATAAGGGAAGGAATGATTTGCTTAAGTCTCAGGGACAGCACTTTGGAGAAGATTTTGTAGGAAGTGTTGCATAAAGAAATGGGTCGAAATTTTTTAATGGAGGTAGGGTTGTGCTCTTTAGGGATCAGGGCCAGAAAGGTGGAGTTAGTGGCTCCCCCCATGTTTCCTTTTTCCATCCAAGAAATAAGGCACATCAAATCCCTTTTTATTAGAGGCCAAAAGGTTCTATAAAAGCAAATGGGGAATCCATCCAGTCCTGGGGCCTTGTCTGGGTGGAGGCTCCAAATAGATTTTTTAACTTCTTCTTCCAATATGGGAGATTCAAGCCTGATTTTTTCCTTAGGGCTGATAAGAGCTGGAATGTCAGAGGCCATTTATTCCATGAGGCGTTGAGAGACTGGCTCCTCATCATTATACAAGTGCTCAAAAAAAGTCCTTACCTCTGTGCTGATAGCCGCTTTCCCTTGTATGACTGCTCCATCTTCAGATTTGAGTTCTCTTATTGTGTTCCAACGCTGCCTGTCCCTGCATTGATTTTGAAAAAACTTAGTGTTCTGATCTCTCCCTTTGAGCCAGAAGATGCGCGCGTGAAGCCTCCATCCCTCCTCTTCGTGTCTTAGAATTTTCAGGAGTTTTGATTCCAGTTCAATTTCCTTGAGGAGGTGCTCCTTTGATATTGTTCTTACTTTCATTTTAGCTTGAAGAAGCTCCATATCCTTTATAATTATTTTCTTCTGCTCAGAGGGTTCTTGAAATTGAGTTTTTGCCCATGATTTGAGAGCAACCTTGACCCTTTTTAACTTTTGTTCCCAAGAGTAAGCTGGCGATCCTAGAATGAAGCACCTCCACGCACCAGCTATAATGTCCCAAACTTATTCCGATTCCAACCACATCCGGTTAAATCTAAATGGGAGGGGCCCCAAGTTTTCCATCGACGGGAAGAAAAGACATATGGGTTTATGATCTGACATGGCTGAGCACAGGATTTTGACTTCTGACTGATGGATTAGAAGATGGGTACTAACTAAGAAACGATCAAGCTGAGCTGCGATATGTCTAGGTCCCATTCTTCTATTGCTCCAAGTATATATGCCATTTTTTGGTTTGACATCAGTGAGCCCCCATTGGGAGATGAGATCTTCCATCCTTTCCCCAAATGGGTCCCTGACCTTAGTTCCGCCTCTGCGCTCATCTGCAGAAATAGTGGCATTGAAATCACCTGCGATGTAACAGGGTATCAACTTCTTATCTTCACATTGCTCCTCTAGCGATGCCCAGAAGCTTTCTTTCTGCGAGTTCATGGTTGGGTCATAAACATTCCCAATCCAAAATTGTTCTTTGCTTTCTTCGTCTTCTAATTTTATGAGAATCCAGTTTTTGTTTTCTATAGCGGAGCTCAGCTTGAACTTGCCTGAATTCCGCCAGCATAGAAGCCCTCCAAAGGCTCCACTTGCACTGATAGCAAGGCCTGTCCCTTTTGGCCAAATACTTTTGATGGTGGCAACGCTGTCTTCAGCTGATTTTTTAGTCTCCTGGATGAGAAGGATTGAGGCAGATTCCATAGATTTAAACCTTTTGATAACGTCTAGCTTATGAAAACCTCCCAAGCCTCTACAATTCCAGGAGACTACTTTCATTATTTCCTAAGTTGTTTGAGAGACTTATCTTTCTCCTTTTTCTCCTCTTCCGCACTAAGAAGATATTTGTTCGCTTGCGAGGTTTTTACTAGAAAGTCTAGATTGGCCTGCTTCCCTGCCGCCTTTTCCCTTGCTGCCTCCTGCTCTCTAATGATTTTGTTAGATTTCCTTCCCTTTCTGGAGATGGGTTCTTACTCTTCAATGGAGGTTTCTGTTGTTTCTTCTGAGCTTGCTTTTTCCCTCGATCGTGTAATGGATCCTTTAGAGTTTATCGCATTGTCTTTCCTTTCCCCAGAGTGTTAAGAGCCCTCTTCCTAAAATTTCTGCGAGACTCCAAAACCCTCATCCATTTCTGTCTTCTCCTGATGTGGCAAGACGATATCCTGGGGTTCAGTATCCTGTTGCTGCTCCATTTCAAGGTTTGCTTCCTGATTTTCTTCTTCCTGCACCTCGACTTCCAAAGCGTCGAATCGATTTTCGAGGGGGATCTTTGGCATGGGGATCTGTTGTTTTGCGGGCTTGGCTGCCCTTTTCCCGCTTGCGACGTTCCATCCCTCACTGGGAGGGTTGTCTGAGATGGGTTTCTCAGGATTTTTTGGGCATGATTTTGCAAAATGGCCATATTCATGGCAGTATTTGCATTTGAAAGGAATTTGCTCATAATATACTGTTTGTAGATGGTTCCATCCGTCAATGGAGAGCATGATTGACTCCAACAGACCTTTCTCAAGATCGACTTCCACGCAGATTCGAGCACAGGAGAACATTGGGGATTTCGGTTCAGATTTGTCTACAAACTTCCCTAGGGTATTTCCGATTGCTCGAAAGTCCTCATCATTCCAGCAATGAAGAGGAAGATGGGGGAGCTTGACCCACACAGGCACTGCTTTGGGAATATCTTTTTTTGGGTTGAAGGACAGATCCCATTTGTTCAAATACATACCTCTTGGGCCCATGAAGTAAGGTCCGTTTCTGAAGATTAAATCACGATCCTCCTTCTTTTGAAAGATGAATGCAAAGTACCCTTTTCCACAAAAAATCTGCTGAACTTCCCCGTGGATTAGGGTTCTCCAATTTTTGTTCAGCCAAATCTCCACTGAGCGTGGGGAGGGCCATAGGCCGGTAAACAGACCAATGAGACCTTTCTCAGAGAGGGCAACTGCTTTTCTCTTGGAGGCTGCAGAGCTGAGCTTCACTTCCGGGACCTCTGTACGTTTAACGAACTTAGAAGAAGGGGCCACGATGGCTTGGACAGGAGGCAGCATGGCCACAATGGAATGAAACTTGTCCTCAACGGACGCATGATCCAGCGGATCCATGAGCAGGGCGTGATTCCCTCGATGGGAGCTAGGGTTCGATCAGAGCGAAGTTCATGAGATTACTAATATTAAAATGTGCACTAAATAATCAAAGGTTAATGTTATGGCCATGGAAATGATGTAAAAACCTTATACACTATAAAGAAACTACATTTCCCTATGATTATGAAAGGTTAGGAAATAGTGGAAGGGATATTCTAAGCTTTTCTGTATGGGGTATTACTATCTTATGCATATAAATATTGGATACTATGCTATCTTTCATTAGATTTATAAAGCTATGCATCATCTAAAGTCATAGCAACGAAAGAATTTGTTGGCTCATGTTTGAGACCAAGGGTCTGCAGAGGTGTTCAACCAAGGTCGAACTCAGGTCCAGTGTACTCAAGTAAGGTCAAGGGATATTCTAAGCTTTTCTGTATGGGGTATTACTATCTTATGCATATAAATATTGGATACTATGCTATCTTCCAACAGATTTATACAACTATGCATCAATTAAGGTCATAGTAACGAAAGAATTTGTTGTCTCAAGTTTGAGATCTGTAGAGGGGTTCAACCAAGGTCGAGTGTAGTCAAGTAAGGTCGAGTGTAGTCAAGCATGCTAGCATTTGAAACCTTCCAAAGGATGGATATCTCACTCGAGGCATAGTTTATGTTGCCTTTAAATGTAATACAGAGTAGAGTAAATTGCAGTGTCTACAGAAAAAAGAAATAGTGCTTATTTATGCCTATAAGTATTAGAGATATTGCATATAAGTATTAGATAGAATGGATATTGGTTTTATTTAATAATATATTGAAAACTCAGTTTAAATAACTATGTAGATATTATATTTAAAAATATAGATTTTTTAACTTTGAAATAAATTAGATATAAGTTTTAATATCATCAACAAAAGTAATACAAATATTAAAATTTATTATATTTATGGTGCTATTTATTTATTCATCCTCGAACTTATAAATTATAATTGATTATTTTGATTTTTTTAAAGTTATTTTAATTTGAAAATTAATCTTTATAGCATAAACCTCAATTAAGATCTCTTTTCTTGGATTTAGGTTTTGAGTTTCCTTTTCCATAGAAAAAATAAGCATTTTATTTCCCATATTGAAAAACAAAACACATATATCAAGTGCTTATTCCACTCAACATTTCATACTTAAATATAATATAAAATGTATCATAATTAACAAATTTGATATAGATAGTAGATCTATATGGACCAAAATTGCAATATTCAACATACTTTTTAATCATCTCATGAAATTTAAAGTAGAAATTTTAACTTCCATCTCTCCATTTTTGGTTCTAGTAGAAATGATTGTACAAGTAGAAAGAAGAAGGCCTCCTTTTAATTTTTCATTTTGCTTTCTATATATCTTGCAAATGCACAAACAATTGACTGCTCCTTCCAAATATTTCAGATTGGCCCGGATACCTTGTAAATTAATATCCCAATTTTAGAATCTCCATCTAGACCAATAAGTCATCAACCTATTCCTCAAGAGCTAATTTAATCAATGTTCTTAAAGCCAATCATTCTTCTCTACTGTTGGTTCCCCTTTAAGAGTTAGCCTTGAAATCAATAGGATGGTAATATGAAAGGAAGACTATGCCTCACAATCTACAATGAGTGTTTTCTCTTGGACAAGCTCCATCAAATAAACCCATGTGTCCCATTTTTTCAAACCTCATATATTTTATAATGTGTACCTTTGCACTATAATCCTTTTCTTTAAATAACTTATGCATAGTCACAAAAAATGTCCAAGTTTTTTTCCCTCAAATATTTTATAATTTTGGGCTCTCCAAATATCTCACATCGTTAAAAATGGAACACACTTTATATTTCTATAATTTTTATTTCTTATACAATTGTTTTAAACACTCTTCAACACTTCCCAAAGTTTATCAATATGAAGAGTGTCACTTACATATTTTGGTGTGCATAATTTTTAATTTATTATTATTATTATTATTTAATGGGAAGTTAGCTATTGGACCATTTGTAAATTATAAAAGAGTTTTTTTTGTAGATTAATAAAGTTTGTACTAAATTTTGTAATCTCTTTTATTTTAAGTGTTTTAATTCTAATATATGAGTTTTTTTAATAAAATATAATGCTTCACTCTTAATTGCCATACTCAATTATTTTTTTGTGTACAATAATAAATATTTATCTTCATATTCAATTATGCACATCATTCAATATTTATCTCCATATTAAATTCACATTCACCTTTGTAAGGTACTTGCTATTTTCACTTAATGTTGTTCTTTTGGAGGACACTCTATCACATGATAAACCCTCATTATCTCTTCTATGGCTCCTTTAAAGTTAGTCCTCCACCCCTACATGTCTTCCATTTGGAATGTTCGTTGGCCATAAGGTCCACTTAACAAGCTCAAATTCAAATTCTTCATAGATCTCCCTCACTTGACTGAGTCTCCACCTAGTCTACACAACATTTTGGGATTTTAGAGGTAGGGATTGTAGAGATCTCTTTATCAACAAAGAAAGATGGATGAGCTAATGGTGAGGTGTCCATCTCCTTAGAAAAACCTCACCTTTTAATTTAGTCCTCCACCCGTGCATGTTTTCCATTTGGAAGGTTCATTTCCCATAATGTCCACTTAACAAACTCAAAATCAAATACTTCATAAATCTCCCTCAGTTCCTCCACCCAATGTACACAACTTTTTGGGATTTTAGAAGCTACTATCCATCCATAGAGATCTCTCTTGGCCTATGAGGAACATGGATGCTTATAAGGAGATGGACACCTCACCATTAGCTCATAGATCTCCCTTGTGTTGATCACAAACATGGTTGCATTTAAGGAGCTCATGCCTCTATGAAGGAATACTTTCCCTTGAGAATACGTTTTCAAGAAAAATAGTTAAAATTTAGTTAAATTAATTGTGCATCTTAATTTATTCTAGAAAGTTAGTTTAATGTGGATTTATTGTAAGGAGCTCATGCCTTTATGAAGGAATACTTTCCCTTGAGAATACATTTTCAAGAAAATTAGTTAAAATTTAGTTAAATTAATTGCGCATCTTAATTTATTCTAGAAAGTTAGTTTAATGTGGATTTATTGTAAAAAGTATAAAAATGAGCAAATGAATAACCATAAAATACGTTCTAAGTTTTGATCCTTGTTTTGTTGCTTCCTATATTTTAGTTATAAAATTATTCTTAAGTTTATTAAATGAATCTATATATAAGCCAAATAGTTAGAGCCATGCAGTTTGATGTTTGCATGCCCCATAAATTTGGATTATTTGTTTTGACAGGTGCTGCCCCATCTGACATAGCTCTTGAAATCTTCTCACCATATATTATGAAAGGGTCTGTGAGTTAAGGTTTTACTGCTGGGTCCTCCAGCTGCCAACCAAAACAACGGCTGTTTACCTTAGATTGCATCCGCTCTTCACATTCGGTGTGAGATTCATTATCCTATTAATTTCTCTGAATAATAACGGACGCACGGTTATAGCAATTAGGGGTGAATCAATCACATTTTCATATAGATCACCAGTTCACGTGCCAAGTGAATGGGATTTCCATTGATAAAGAAAACACGAACATTCCCTTAATCTGACATTGATTGCAAAGTCTATTTGGTGTTGTAACCTTCAAATCCATGCTCAACAGCACCTTCAATTTGTTCCAATCTACGTCATTTGGATTCCCGAGAGCAAAGTTTACCCGTGATGCCCTAGTTTGGACTTGAATAATCTGAACATATTGCACCTGCTCTTTGCGAAACCATGCCTGGTGGTGACAAGTGTGTGTTTTCAGCAGCAATCAACGCACACATTGAGCCTTTTTGAAATTTGATCATATCTTTATTACAGATAGGGTTTATTCATGGAGGCATTTTGCATGAAGGTATTCTCTAAACTCCACGAAGTGTCAATTTGTAAGGTTTCTGATATATGCCACGACTACATAGAAACTTTCAGGCGTTCGTTGGGGTTTTGGGGGCGGAACTAACCCAGGGTTTCAACAAAAGTACCCTCTAACTTCATGGTTTTGTTTTCCCGAGTGTGGTGTGCAACCACAATCACTCAAAGTATCCAAAATCATCCATTGGAGCAATTCTCTTCATGTTTCTTTCAATAAACAACTTTCCACAACTGCATAGATCTGACGCAACTCAATTTGCATGATAAGCACATTTTGACCAAGGCTTCCTTCTTCCTTCCTATCTAAGATGACTAGATTTCCTTATGATCTAAGTGATCTTAGTATGGATGTTTTCATAGTATTGAAACGTTGTGTTTATATCTTTCTAGAATTTTATTACACTTATCCACTTCAGTTTTAAGTTTAGAGTAGGCACTTCAATTATCTTCAAATCAAAGCAACATTTGTGAATATAAAAAGATATACACCATAAATAGAATGAGAGAGAGTGTATGTGATACAATAGAGAAATGTTAAATTTAGGGTTAAAGAAAAACAATATATAAAAATAAAATAAATAAGAAATTTTTATAAGAAGAAAGTTAGGTAAAAGGTTAATTTTTTTTAATGAAAGGAAGAGTGTGATTAGTTAAGAAATCGGTTGGTCCATTAAACTAGTTATGATCCAAAATATTATAATATTAAGAATTCAAAGGAGGTTAAGGACCTCGTAAATAATAAACTCATATGCTATAATATAATATTTTTAATTCTTATGGGTAGAGATGACAATAGTCCACTAGATTTTTCTTGGCTTCGTTAGGGTTTGAACTAGGGTTTGATGTTCTTATGAATTACACGGTTTGGCACCTATCGAGAATCCATGTGAGTAATCACGTAGTGATTGCACGCCCACCAAGTGTGGTACTCATCCTCGATGGCGTCACAAAGGGGGATTCCATTATCAACCCCCTTCAATTTGGCTTCTTTAAGGGTTCAAATATGCAATTGAACACGAATGGGAGCTTGAAGTTCAATGTTGACTCTATGTAACATAAATAGACACAGATAGGAGCATAGAAGGTCACACCCAACTCTCCGGCGATGTCACAAACATAACATAATACAACACACCGTGGAAAAGGAAAATGCATACTAAAAGTGGAAAGAGTGTCGAGATATGAGATAAAATCCACTCGAATCTATGAGAAAATTTAATAAATGGTGTATCATACAATAATATGCAAATTCATGGGTCTCTTACTGTTGGGCTCTGATCTATCAGTATTAATCAGAACTTAAATTTAAAATCAATCCGGGTCTGTGGACTTCGAGACACATCCAGGTTTAGGACAGAGAGGCTGGACTCATTTGGAATTTAGCTAACTGTAACTGAATCTACTAACAGAAACTAAAATACTGCAACTCACAGAGACAAAATCCTTTTACAAGGGTGACTTCGTTTGTTTCTTCTTAAGCATACAGTAATTGATTTATAAAAGCATAAAGGACTGAGGTAAAAAGCAATTAAACAACAAATCTATAACCCTAGGATCAAACTACAGAGTTCTACCAGCGCTGAAGACACATTCACCAATTAAAATCTTTTACAAGATAGTATTCATAATCTGTAAATGTCCTTTACCATTTCACCATTGGATAAACAACAGTATATAATGAATTAGAATCTTGGTTTAAACCTTCAACACATTCAATCTTTAACCAGTAAAAAAAACAGAGTTTATCCAATATTGCCATTGATATACAGCACAATAGAATTTGTAACTTGAACCGTAAATGAAAGGAACAGAGCATCAATAGAATTGATTTAAAACTTGGCTGAATTTGTTCTGCGATTTATAAACTGGAAATTACAAGAAAATGCATACCAATGACATGATTTAGATAGCTAACATCAGAAGTAAATCGCTGCAACCACCAAATTGATCTACCGACAACATGAAAGTGTGTGAACTTAACGATGGGGGCCCTCCAAATCCTTGCTCAACACATAATGAAAGATTTCACAGAACTAAAGCTTTATTCTCATTCACCAGAAATTGTTTACACAGTATATCACGCAGTTTGGAAGCACGAGTGCATTCCTCTTCAAAATCGTGACCCCTTCTTCATTGTCTTGTGAATCATTTATACAAATTCAAAATCAAACTGTAATGCTATAAATCTGCATCTAATTTAATACTAAGAGCTAACGAGATCATCTTCAGAATCGTGGAGTTCCACAAAATCAGCATTGTTCCTTCTTTTGTGTTGAATGCAGAACAGGTGGCCGCCTTTGACTCTAGTTGACTGGACATCTGTACAATCCACATCACCTAACTGTTGTATGTTCATCCATCTGTGGACATTAAGGATCCATTCTTTATCTTCCTGTTCCCCCCTAGCTGTCCTGCAATTGCTCAATCTAGGAGATAATACGGGAAGTTAGTACATCCCGTAGTCTAAGTAAAAATCCTAGTTAAAATGCCTAAAAAATCACAAAACTCAATTTATTAACAAGCAATGACATTATACCTCTTTAACGAAGGTTTATAGATAAACTTTAAAGCTTTTTACTCAATATGGAGGTTTTATGAAGGAAATGAAGGTTATCTAAGAGGCAAAAAGGGGTCAAAAACAGTGCCCAACATCTCCCCCAAGAGGAAACTGCAGCATGTCCTCATGCCAAAAACTTTGACCCTATTCAG